>JAKCPI010022463.1:0-11916 GCA_023213315.1 Euborellia annulipes | reverse complement strand
TTGAGAAATTTCTCTCGCACATTACCATTATTTATTATACCCTAATGAAGATTAATAATTGTAGAAACCTTGTAACACAAGATGAGTAAATCGCCACTGCACATCATTACAAACCTAATTAAAAAACTTTTTTATTTGAATTATTCAATTTCTTACAGACGGCCTGGTCATCATTCTTACTTTCCCTGCACTATTTATATATAATAAACAATAAGGGAAAGTATTATTTTATGTGTGTAAAATGAACAGGACCGTCGAGACTGTTTTTGAATTCTCAAATTAAACATATGGATGATTTATGAGAAATATCTCATATTCTACGATCAATTAAGATTGAATATGAATTTCTCAAACGAAATAAAAGCCCTTATGTATGCTTTTCAATAATGAAAAAAAAGGGCGAGGTAAGAAAAATCTAAGACTCGGTCAAGAATGTCTGCCAAACGAGATGAGATAAGT
Organism: Euborellia annulipes; assembly: GCA_023213315.1. Lineage (NCBI taxonomy): Eukaryota > Metazoa > Arthropoda > Insecta > Dermaptera > Anisolabididae > Euborellia > Euborellia annulipes. The sequence goes on along the minus strand of JAKCPI010022463.1, from coordinate 11,457 downwards.
ATTACACTTGAATTGAGGTCTCTTTCTCTTTTTCAACTAATCATCGGTGAAGTTCTTTCTTTTTCTCGCATTCTTTATGACGAAAAATTACTTTGTAGAATAAAGGAAATTATTTAATAATAAAAATAGACATCATATAGTCATGAATTAATTAATTCATGAATGTGTTTATTAAAGCTTTTGTGCTTTGAAATATTATTACTGTACAGTATTTATATTTTTAATAAATATTTAATACAAAAACGTGGTCTATGATTAAAAATTCTCCTAATAATAATTAATTCCCAGTTGTGTGCTGTGCGACAGTCACACCAGATTTTTTCTTATATTATGCTTAAAGGAATTTCGATGAAATTATCTTTTTGTTCTTTAATAAATACAATAGGCTCTGCTCTATCTATAGTAAAATGATACATGAAACAATATTCACTTCAAACATTTGATCAAGGCTGCCTCTAGCCAATTGGGCAGCCGCCTCTGGCCCCGAGCAGAGGATTCAAATATTAAGATATTTACACTTTTTACTTTCTCGTATAGAGAAAGTATTGTAATCGTCAAAAAAATTCGACTTCGAGATTTTGATGTTTCTCCACGTTTTAGACCTCCCTGAATCCAAAAATACCATTTTTGACATTATGTCTGTGTGTCCATATGTGTGTGTGTGAACACGATTCCTTAAAAACGAAAGCAGGTAGATGGATGAAATTTAGTATATGCTCCTTAAACTAAAATTGAAGATTTCTATCAACTTTTGGAGTAAATACGTCACCTGGAAGTAGTACTTTACCTAATAAGTTTTTCAAAAATTTTGAAATTTTCAATTTCTTTGTTATATTATGATGAAATGCTCAATTGTAAAAAGTTTTTATTCTTTGACATTTTTCCGAAAACTGAATATTTTTTGAAATAATCATAGAAGAAAACGACATTTTTCGTTAATTTTGGAAAGAAAAATGTCGTTTTTTTTCTATGATTATTTCAAAAAATATTCAGTTTTCGGAAAAATGTCAAAGAATAAAAACTTTTTACAATTGAGCATTTCATCATAATATAACAAAGAAATTGAAAATTTCAAAATTTTTGAAAAAACTTAATAGGTAAAGTACTACTTCCAGGTGACGTATTTACTCCAAAAGTTGATAGAAATCTTCAATTTTAGTTTAAGGAGCATATACTAAATTTCATCCATCTATCTGCTTTCGTTTTTAAGCAATCGTGCTCACACACACACCCAGACGTAATTCCAAAAGAGTATACGAGAAAGTCTCGGGGAAGTCATTTCCCATATTTTTGTTTTATAATTTGCGAAATTTTGTTTGAATAAACTTTTGAAAAATTAACGTTATTTATTTTACAATACTTATTAGCAATTTCAAATTTTTTCCGGGACCCGCAAAACCCCTGTTTTTGGAAATTTTGTAGCCAAGAGGACAAGATCCTCGTTCTGTTTTTTTTTTTTTTTTTTTTTTATTCGTTCCGGCGCCAATGCAAGGAGTTGCTCATTAACAGATAATTAACATTTTTCCTAAGGAAATAGTCGACCTTACTCCAACGAGCTCTCTCTTGTTTAAATATTGTACCACCGACAAGGTTCCAAAATCCTGTTTATAGTGTAGTTACTCGCATTTTTTTTTCATTAAAATAATTTAGCTGGTGAAAAGTTAAAATAAACCGATACTTTTTAATATAATCACTAAAATTTCACCATTAGTTCTTCGTGCTTTCAATAATTGAGTTACAAAGAACAAAAAAATCCATTTTGAAATAAATTATTAAGTAATAATTTATCAATGAGATGATTTATATTGCATTGCAAAATTTAGAATATGTATTTAATCTATTGGCTGGAATAAAAGACTCATCTTCTTTTGTAAGCGTTGAAGGTTGATATCTTTTGAAATTTACTAATAGCCCTTTATCTAAAACCAATTTACTTTCAGTTAATTTAATTCTCGATTAGAGACCCTACAAATTGAGACTTAAATGCAAAAATAGTTGAGATGAATTATGTAAGATATTTACGCTGCGATCGATCAAAGGGGCTCGGGTACCCAGACCATGTCGCAAAAAACCACTTTTTTGGACTCAATTCGTCTACTTATCTCGACATCGAATTTTTGACATGAATCCAATATTTTTTCTCTATATACGGTATATATATTACATATATACATACGTAAGAGGAAGTAAAAAGTCCTTTATTAATTAATGATAACAACTGTGGAAGCCTAAATACCAAAATAGTAAAACTTGTTTTAAATAAACGAAATTTTAGTAAATACCGGTTAAGTTAAATTTTTCAGTATAAATAGCATAAAATTTTTCTGATTGAATTAATTAAAAATTATCTATCTAATTATAGTAATTTCAGTTTTTAATCTAATAATTTTCTTAAGCGGAAAATTGTGTGATTCCAATAAAAAAAAAAAAAAAACTTTCGCAACTGCATTCCAACAATTGTCATTTGAACGACGACAAAAAAAGACTTTCTTTTAAATCCGAGCCAAGAAGGAAGGAATTGAAATAAATGTGTGATAATAATAATCTAAATTTTATTCTCTTATCTTATTTCCCTCTTAGAATTCAAGTGAAAACGCTTTCTTTTTCTTCTTTCAAGTGCAATGCACTTAGGACAATCATTACTTATCGTTGTCCTTAGTGAAAATTCTTCGATTTGATCTTGGTTTATGAAATTTTATTAAAACTTAGTTTCTTTTTTCTTGTTAAACCCTAATTGAAAATCCTAGTATAAATATTGAAAGTCGATAAATATTCATAAATAAATGAATATCTATTTAGAGAGAGATTTAAAACTGTTTTTTTTTAAATAGTTTTTTTTTTCTTTTAATATTACTTTAAATACATCTGTCTTATGCCTTATTATAGCATATATAATATTTTCATACTTAAATAGAAATTTATACTTTCTCCGTTAAGTATGGAAAGAGATTAATAATTTTACTTTTCTCTTAGCCTATATATGAAATATATAGGAGAGAAAGTATTGCGATCATGTCAAAAATTCGATGTCGAGATTTTGATGGATATACATGTTTTGAGATCCCCTGAGTCCAAAAAAGTGGGTCCCGCAAATTGGTCTGTGTGTGTGTGTGTGTGTGTGTATGTATGTGTGTGTGTGTGTCTGTATGTGTGGACAGATTTTTAGCATGAAGGAATTGAGCTACCGGATTGAAATTTTATATTTAACTTAGGTACCTTCCCACACGCTCAAAATAAGCTTTTGAACAAAATCGGCCAAAAAGTACTAGTACTTTACTGATGTACTTTTTCAGTTTTTTTCGATTTTCTCAAAATTCCCTCCAAGGATTTTTTTTAAAATTCAAAAATCAATTATTTTTTAGATGCTCTTTAAAATGTATATTCTCATTTTGCCGTTGAAATCTTCTGAAGACCACTTTACTCTTGTTCTTCATAGGAAAGATAGAAATGGTTGCCATGGTAACGGAATTTAAATCTTTTTCTTTTTATTAGATTAAAAATCAATTATTATTTAAATTCCCATTTATTTTTATTTTATTTGTGTCTTTAATTGCTTAGGAGAAAACATATATCTCTCTCTCTCTCACTTGCAAACATTATCGCCTGTCTCTCCGCCTTCTCTCATAGGCCTAATGTTAATTTCCTATAGGGATTTGTATGTTAATTTCGATTCAAAAGGGGGTCCCCTTTGGAACTTTTTACGCATTTAAAATTTTTTTTCCAATTCTTATGAAATTTTGTATTTATTTACGATTCTATATTGTGTATAAAATGTCCAAATATGAGATTAAAATTTTGAAAAATAACCATAGTTTATTTCAAGCAGTCAACATTTAAAATGCAAGTTTGAAACTAAGGTGCTATCGGAAACTAAATATATCTCGACACAAAAAATCTGGTGTGACCAGCACGGTGCACAACTTTCTCTTACCGAAGGGTAAGAGAAAGTTGTGTGCTATGCGCCAGTCACACCAGATTTTTTTTTTTTTTTATAGGCTATTAAGGATAATACATAACTTATTATAGCAATGTAGAGTAGGTTTGTTTCTGATTTATGATTTACGATTTTTTCAAATTTTAAATATATAGGGTAGGTGGGAGCATAGGCACGCATTTTTTTGTTTTTGCCATTGAGAAAAACTGGGCGTAAATAAATATTCGCTGCATATTGCATGAAATTAAGAATTATTGCATTAAGCGAATTATTAGAAACTTACCTTTAATTTTACACTTATTCCAGGTTTGCTGGTCTATTTATAAAAAAATCTGGTGTGACTGGCGCACAGCACACAACTTTCTCTTACCTTCGGTAATCGAAAGTTGTGTTCTGTGCTTGTCACACCAGATTTTTCGTGTCGAAATATATTTAGTTCCCGACAGTACGGAACATATGAATTCAGATGTAAAATTTATAAGTATGGGAAAATATTTATATTTTGTTACCATGGCAACCATTTCTCCTATCTTCCCTATGAAATACAAGAGTAAAGTGGTCTTCAGAAGATTTCAATCTCAAAATGAGAATATACATTTTAAAGAGCATCTAAAAAATAATTGATTTTTGAATTTAAAAAAAAATCGTTGGAGCAAATTTTGAGAAAATCGAAAAAAAACTGAAAAAGTACATCAATAAAGTACTAGTACTCTTTGGCCGATTTTGATTAAAAGCTTATTTTTCCGGTCCCGGGGGATGTTTAAGTTAAATATAGAATTTCAACCTCATAGCTCAATTCCTTCATGCTTAAAATTGAACACAGACACACACACACACACCCACCCACCCACACACAGACAGACCATGTCGCGAAAACCACTTTTTTGGATTCAGGGGACCTCAAAACGTGAAGATCCATCAAAATCTCGACATCGAATTTTTGACATGAATCCAATACTTTCTCTCTATATATATATTACATATATACATAGGTAAGAGAAAGTAAAAATATATTTTAGAAAAAAATAAAATAAAAAATTGCGTGGCTTTGCCCCCAAAAATGGGGCAAAGTCAAAACGTTCCAAACTTTTATAAACAAAAGATTATGAGGAAGGCAACTCACGAATTTGAAGCTTAACAATGGCAATAACGGCTGAGAACTCGCTTGGGGACATAAAATTTCACATGTTTCCACAAGATCTAAGTGAAAAACCCAAAATATTGCATTTTCACTTAGAAAAAATTACTTAGTTCATTTTCCACAACTCGTAAAGTTTCGTTGACAGCTTGGCCCCCGGGTTTGGCGTAGTAAGTAGCGCGCCTACCTCTTATACCAAACGTCGCGGGTTCGGACCCAGGCAGTCCGATGATTTTATTTAAGCCATTTGGATACCAGATGGCTTAAATAGAAATGCCTGACCCCACAATAGATATATTCTCTACAACGGTTATCGTCAAAGTCTTATATGGCCTAAGTTGCCGAAAAGACTGCATGAATGTGAGTGTGAATGAGAAAAAAGTGTGAATGTTTTTTTCAAAAAAAAAAAAAAAAAAAAAAAAAAACTGACAGCTTATGTATAGTCAGGCGGCAAGGTGACTAATCACTATATCTATGAAAAAAAAACCGTGCGTACTTTTGCCCCGTCCGTGGTTTTGCCCTCATTACCCTACTATTTTCGGTACAAATATGAAATTGCGCTAGGTTTCGTCGTGGGGAAAATTTGGGTAGGCCGACTAGTATTTTTTAGATTTCCAATTTTTTCGAAATTCGCTCTAACTAGTTTGGTTAAGGCGGAACAGGAGCGAAGGTGTTACGCATGTTTTTCCCGATAAGATGGCGTAGTGTACCATAAAGAGTATGCCCAAAAATCAAGTAATTCAAAATTTGCCAAAATATGTCAGAATGGTAGTTAATAATATTTAATGCATTTGGTTAATTTTCATTGATCCTTTAACCATAAATATGAATTATTTTTTTTTTTTTTTTTTTTTTTTAAACATTTACACTTTTTTTCTCATTCACACTCACACTCACACACGCATTCACACAGTCTTTTCGGCAACTTAGGCCATTTAAGACTTTAAACGATATCCGTTATTTATAATTATACATATTGGGGTCCAGGCATTCTTATATAAGGAATTATTTTTAAGATGCTCTTTTTATTATATATTCTCATTTTGTCCTCAACATTTTTTGAAACACACTCTACTATTGTATTTCACAGAAAAGATAGGAAATAGGCCATCGTAACAAAAGTATAGATTACTGTCGGAAATTCAATATATCGCCTGCTGAGGATCGTAGTGGCGAAAGTCCGAAATTGAACAATTCGAGAAAAGCGTTTGAAAGTTTTATAAACATATACAATTAAATAGCCGGGCAACAATTGAATAGGCCAAAATAAATAGCAAAGTATAGAAATATATTTTCGCCACTTGGGCACTCAAAAGAGAAGACGTTTTAACAACGTTTCGCTTAACTCAAAAACGACGTTTTAACAACGTTTCGCTTAACTCAAAAATTGAATTTTCGAACTTTCGCCACTATCATTCTCAGCACCCGATATGTCTATAAATCTGGTGGGACAAGCACAGAACACAACTTTCAATTACCAAAGATAAGAGAAAGATGTGTGCGGTGCGACCATCACACCAAATTTTTTCCAATTTTCTCAAAATTCGCTCCTACAGTTTTTTTTTTCAAATTTTAAATATAGATAGTCTATATAAAAAAAAAACCGAACTGAAGCTCGATTAGCCCGGAACTCATACATTAATTAATAATTAATTGAGTAATTTTGTAAATAAATTCCTTCTTGTTAAAAATATCGTTAATATCAACACCTGCAACCTTTCAGTAAGGAGCAGGGATTAAATAAATAAATACCAAAACTTCTATTATTCTATTACAAAATACACCTTTTAATCTGATTTTTTTATTCCTTGGCATTTAATCTATGCAATATGAATTCTTATAATGGAAATTACCAATCAATGTCCTAATTTTTTATGGACACTTAGCTATACAAAGGCGATTTTTTAAACATCCTTTAATCTTTCTCATTATCTCACTGAAGCTTTTTAACCATTGTTAAGACCATCCGACAAAAAAACTATGAACTTTATAAGGCTTTAAAATTAAGTAACCAATTTATAATTTAAATTAGGTTTTGAATGAAAGTTTTTTAAAATGAAAATTTGTACTTTATGATGATTTATTAATTGGAAATGGTTTGGCCGTAGCAGAGTGGAAGGGGTAGGGAGTTGACATTCAATATAAATGTATTTAAATTTATTTGACTACCAATTAATTGAAACAAATAGTAACGGGGTCTAAATGGCCTTCGGTGCCAAAAAAAAAGTTTAAAATGAAATGATTGACTCTGAAATTTTTCCAAGATATGATAACAGATTTCGATTGTGAGTGAAATTCTAATATATAAATAATCTGATCGTGGCGATTATTTTATTAATATTTTTGTAAATTTTACATAAATTTTCTTCATAAAAAGTATACATTTTCCTCTGTCGAAACTAGGGTTGGTAGATTCGGAGGCTGAATCGATTTTCGATTCATCGATTTTAAAAATCGAAACTAAAAAAAAAATCGATTTTCGATTTTTTTTTACAAAACATTTTGCGTTGTACAGTGGGAGCCACAAGTGCCTGATCTGCGCGGGAGTGGAGTCCTGAACTTAGGGGGCAACCAAATCCAATATTTTTAAAAATAAATAATTTAAATATAACTGAAGGGGAAAAACGTCTTTTAATATAACACCTCCAAAAGCTGAGCATTTTGGTTGCCTAAGCTCAATACTCCACTTTCAAGCATATCAGGCACTTCTGGCGCTCACTGTACCCATAAGTTGATTTTAAGGTTCTGCTTACGATTTTCAAACGGTTTTTGGAACAAAAAAATAGAACGTTACATTACTGATGCCCAAATCAATTTATTCAGTCTTTATAAACTTGTATAAAGACTAGCATATACACGAAGCGTATCCAGATGGGGACGAAGGTGGACGCTCCCCCCCCCCCGCCCCCGGCGGCAGTATAATAATACCTGTAGTCATAGTCATTGCTTGAGGAACAAGGAATCCTTATGCCTATCTATATAAATGTTTAGCTATAAGGTTCCTTCTACTTCAAAGAACGGCTACGAATACGGGTATAAGATGCCTAAAATATAATAGAATCTTGAAATTTACGTAATTTCCACCTATTGTCTCAAATTTTTTCCTTCAAAAAGAAATTAGTAACTTAATAAATTTTAGTGAACCGTATTTATAAATTTCTAACGCCTAATCAGGTCTATTCTCTAAAAACAGACGTTAACTCAACCACAGACGTTAAAATTTAAAATAAACAAATGGGTGCTAAAAAGTAATGTAAAAACAATCACTGTTAAAAAAATGCTATTCTCTAAACAAAGTTTTAACAGCGACGTTAACATGTTGCATTTATTTCAAAGCTATCAAAATCATAACCTTGCTTTTTAGGTTAAGGACGCCATGTTTATTTTAAAACACGATGTTAAAATATTAAAGACACCCCTAGACATGGCATTAATTTTTAACACTATTTACTAAATGTTAACGCTTTGGCTTTAAATTTTTTTTGTTTACATAATAGCTAGGCAATGAAGTGATTTTTAATAGCATTTTATTTTAACGCTGATTGTTTTTACATTACTTTTTTAACAACTATTTGTTTATTTTAAATTTTAACGCCTGTTTTTAGAGAGTAGACCTGGATAAGTGGGGGATTAGATTATAATATTTTTATGATAAATACTTTAAATTAGTAGATTAGATAAAAGTAACTTTTCCGAATTCCTTTGATTAGATTTAGAGAATCCCGTAGTAAAAGTCTTAGTTAGCAATCGATGCTTCTTCACTCCCCTCCACCAGCTCACTCATACATGAGTTGATTGGTGGCCAACCAACGGGATTTGTTCACTTGTTGATCTTCCTCTTCCACGAGGATCGACTTTTACTTGATGTTGTTCAGTTCAACCTGAATTGCCGGTTACCACTTTTTTTTTATTTTTATTTTCATCATATTGCTTAAACTTTACCTGAGGATAATCATTTTATAACAAATTTTTAAATTAAATTATATAATAATAATAATAATATATAATTAATAATTTCTGAATACAGATGATGGATTTAAAATATTTATTTCGGCTTCTTATAATTTTTACACTAACTTCTTTCCAATTAGAAATTTGCTCTATTTTTATTTTACTCATGTTTGTGTAGAGGGAGGGGGAGGGGTCGACTAATCAAGCAGCTGCCCAGGGCGTCCGTCATATACAGAAAAGGGTTACAGATTTAGTTTTCTAAATTTTATAAAATAAGGTCAAATAAAAATTTCAAGGGGTATAATTTAAATTAAAATTAAAAATATGGGGATCTGACTTCCTCGAGACTTTCTCGTATATTCTTTTGGAATTACGTCTGGGTGTAGTGAACACGACAGCTTAAAAAACCAAAGCAGCTAGGATCGATGAAATTTGGTATATGCTTCCTACACTAAAATTGTAGATTTCTATCAACTTTTGGAGTAAATACGTCATTTGGAAGTAGTACTTTACTTAAAAAAGTTTTTTTTCAAAATTTTTGAAATTTTCAATTTTTTTGTTAGATTATGATAAAATACTCTATTTTAAAAAAGTTTTTATTCTTTGACAAATTCATTTGTTTCACAAATTCATTTGTTTATATTTACCCTTTTTTTTTAATGACACCTGTATGATTTTGTTTTGATTTTTTATCAAAATTAACGAATATTTTCTATTTCTTCTTGTGATTATTTCAAAAACTGTTCAGTTTTCGTAAAAATGTCAAAGAATAAAACTTTTTTAAAATAGAGTATTTTATCATAATCTAACAAAAAAATTGAAAATTTCAAAATTTTTGAAAAACTTTTTAAGTAAAGTACTACTTCAAGTGACGTATTTACTCCAAAAGTTGATAGAAATCTACAATTTTAGTGTAAGGGGCATATACCAAATTTCATCGATCTAGCTGCTTTGGTTTTTAAGCAATCGTGTTTACACACACACACACACACACACACAGACATAATGCCAAAAAAATGATTTTTTTGGACTCAGGGAGGTCTAAAACGTGGAGAAACATCAAAATCTCGAAGTCGAATTTTTTTACGATTACATAACTTTCTCTATACGAGAAAGTAAAAAAAGGTTTGAATTAGATCCTTAGTGGGAAATATGTCTGTCCGCCAATACCAACATGTAAAAAAAAATACTAAACTCTACTAAGGAGAACTTCGGTAGTTGCGTTATATCTCACTTCGTGGAGACGCTTAAGTGGAGTTGCTATGCCAGTTTGGATCCTTGTGACTAAAGCTTTATTTAGCCCATTAGGAAATAGAAATGTGTATAGTGACTGAAGATTCAGAAATTGTGGAGACGAAGAGTCAGCCAAAGGATAAATGAAAATTTATTTATATTCTCGACGTTTCGAAACCAGATAGGTCACTTCATCGGTACAAAGTGACAATGAAAATATATAGGGTCTATATATACGTAAAATATCTTGAATGAGATATCTTATGGACGATATGTCGCTAGGGGGATTCCCACTACCGCGATGTCTTTTAGATAAAACTTTACTTTATTTATAAAATTGATTAGTGTATAGTTAGTGCCGCCATGTTTTTAACTTACGTATATCGCATGCGACATATCGCACTCGCGATTATCATGCAGCATTATGCAATATAAATTATCGCACTAGTATGAACCTTTTTTATCGCATTCATTTAATTTCAATGAACCAGCCGGTGCCGAATCGCACATGAGATTTCGTGCTAGTGTGAACGCGTTGATATTGTTTTGTATTAATAATTATAGTAGGCCTCTTAGAATTTTCCTTAAATTAAACATTTTGTCAAATACTCTTTTAAGTAAAACACTTTGATTATTCCGATGAAAAGAGCGATTTGCTCTCAAAACGTCGACATTAGAAAGAATAAAATTTTTATCTCATTACTTTGAATACTTGTTTCCAAAATTTTAAACTTGCTTGATAAGTCTACTTGAACCTTAGAGTTATTAAGTGGCGAAGTTTACTCAAACACATAGCATGACTGAAAGCTGTAAATTCTGAAACCCACCCCTATAAAGTATCCAATCTGATCCCACAATCTATATTAACAGAACACAGTTTAATCTTGGAAAGAGCAAAGGCAAAAACCAATCAAATTAAAATTTCAAAACTGTTAAAAGATTCCGAGTCGAAATTTTCGTCCAACATTGAGCCTGGGGTCTTATTTCTGACTTGGGGCTCAAAGCAGATCTATTGCATGTTAAATTAGATCCGACTTTGAACCCCAAAATGCTACAAATTTCCATTTTTACCAGTTCGGGGACCAGTCGGACCTAATGGGAATAAAAATTAAGGCCCATTAGTAAATGGGTATGATCTCAGGCTTCAATGTCGGTGCTAGGTCGGCTTATAGTGCTCTAAATTGAACCTATTCCCAGAGCC
>JAKCPI010022462.1:0-16364 GCA_023213315.1 Euborellia annulipes | reverse complement strand
TATTCGAAAAAATTTTTTAATCCTAATTAGAATGGGAGAAAAATGTTTGTTTGGTAATGATAATGTAACTTTTTTTTGTTTGAGAAGATATATCACATTAAGTTTTTTAAAAGATGTTAGCTAGTAAAATGAACTTCACTGGTTTAGAAACTAGTTTCCGTATATCGTGATTTATTAATTTACTAAATCCTCGATATATAAAAAAAAAAAAAAGATTAACATTTTTTATATAAACTCTACAATATATGACTGAATTTAATTACCTGCAATTTCAATTTTTTTAAACTAAAATCCAGTTAGAGACTACATTAAACCGTCATTTCATGGATTGAAAATCAATTCCACATAATTAAAATTCTTTTATAAATTTTAATTTGTTTCATTCCTGAATTAATTCCGTTAAATTTTAATTTAATAAAATTTGTTAAAAAAAAAAAATTAAATTTTTCCTAAAAGTAATTGAACAATTTTCATTTGGGATACTCTTAAATAAGTGATAGTGTCATCATTCGCGTTAAGTGTTGTCTATATAAATTCAAGTAGGTTCTACAGTAATAGCACAGAGCAAGGGCGGATCCAGAGGGTGTTTCTCGGGGGGGGGGTAATTACCCCCTTTACCCCCCCCCCTTGTATCCGCCCTTGGCACAGAGTAGGGCCTATATATAGAATAATAGACAAATACTGTATAGATCATATTCATGGGCGTAACTAGAGAATTTGGCTAGGGGCCCATGGGATCAGCCATCCTCTCTGTGGGGGGGGGGGGGGGGCATGGGACAGCTGTCCTCAGGGATATCTGGAAAGCCCCATATTTTCTCAATTTTTCTTGGGGCATGGAGCTTTCTGGGGGGGGGGGGGGCAGGAGCTTTGGGGTGGGGCCGGCACCCCCTAGTTACTCCCATGATCATATTAAAAAATAATTTGAATTTGTTATGTTTTCAAAATTTTTTACATCATCGGAGAATGCAAGATATAATTTAAATGATGATGAAAAAAAATTAAAATAAAATCCTTTATTTAAATTCTGTGGACTTTTTTGCTTGAAATTTTGGCACAATAAAAAAATCAAATTTATTATTAATTTGTTTTTACTTTTTCTTATATGGACCCTGTTATGCAATGGTGTGTCAAAGAACAAAAAATTCAAAATTGAGTTAAGCACGGAATATTAATAGTATTTTTTATGAAATATGTCCTAAAAAATTTATATTTAATGTTACTTGCACAATTGACAAGAAAAATTATATATAATCCAATGTAAACAAAAAACTTTATTGTTGATTTTCTCCAAACTCGATGTTTGGTCTTTGACACACCATTGCATAACAGGGTCCATATATCTTTGCTCTCTTATACATTTCATCTTTACCATACATACAGTCACAAACTCCGTTAAAATAAATTTCCTTCAGTTATAAAAATACATAAATATTTCTGAATGAACAATTTAAAAAAAAAAAAAATAAATTTATTTTCAATAAAAAATTAAATGAAAATTAACAACTAAACTTTTCACTTTTCTTTCTAAAAAAAAAAAATCATCAAATTCACATTAATCTTGTAGGTAACCAAAATTCATTCATAATTTTTATTCTAACACACTTTATATTGTACTTATTACTATAAAGTGTAAATAAGACACGCATTAAAAAAAAAAATAATAATAAAATAAACAAGTTTCTCTAGGCTTTTTTTAAAAATTTAACCTTAATTACCATGCCTATTTCATTAAATATTTAATGACTCTATAACTTCCAAATTTATAACGAAGATGCAGTGATATTTTCTTTGGAAAAAAAAAAATACATTCAACTTTATTCATATTTATTGAAACCCCATATTTTGTAAAATTTTACTATTTATAAAGAAATAGTAAACAGTAGTAATGACTAGGGCTCGGATTTCGCCCTATTTGCCTTTTTTTAATTTATGGCTTAAAATTTAGGCCAATATAATATGTATACGTTTCATGAAATTCTGAATAAAATAAGAGGCATTTGTTAGTGCCTATAATGCCTATTTTGGCCGATTCTGGGTTTTAGTGCCTATTTCATCTATAAATGCCTTTTTTAGTGCCTATTTTAAGATCAAATAGCCAATTTCAATTTTTACGAGCTATACATGGCCTAAATTTAAAATTTTTTGAATTATCAAGAAAATATTTCAAGGGGGGGTAAAGGGGGTAATTACCCCCCCCCTCCCGAGATTTGAAAAAAAAAATACTTTTTAAAAAAAAAAAATTATTTTTAGTGTAAAATTTTAAAAATTAGTACTTAAAAATTTGATTTGTATTTATATTCTGGCAAACAAGTACAGAATTACCGAAATTAAGAAAAAATTGTGTGCTAGTGCGACCAGTCACACCAAATTATCAAAAATAAGACATCAATTTTTTAAATTTTTTTATATTATTTCTTAAATTATACCTTTTAAGTGCCTTTTTTAGTGCCTTTTTTTTTACAATAAATGCCTTTTTAAGTGCCTATTTTAATAATTTTTAGTGCTTAGTTGCCTGCCTATTTTGATGATTTTAAGTGCCTATAAATCCGAGCCCTAGTAATGACCTTCAATTATGAGATTTTAAACACACTGGATGCGGATATTTAGTCATAACTTCCTCTATTTCTTAATTTTTGTTTTCACTTATTTTATTATTTAACGAGATGTATTTAATTTAGACATTTATTTTTTTTCGGTTCTTGCTAATTTTTTTTATAATGCTTATATTTTAAGGATGAGTCCTTTCTAGACTGTCTGTGACCGGCGTTTATGAAAAACACGCAAATACATACATACAAAAAATTAAAAAGTAATCTACTTTCCGATACAAGTATCTCGATGTTAAAAGAAAGTAAAATAAATAAAATTCCCATTCTCTTTCCAATCTCTATAAATGGGTCTCTCATAAATATCAATTTTCTTCTGTAGATTCTAATGAAAATAAAATAGAATTCGAAAATGGAATCAATCAATGGAGATCTGTTGATCAAACGTGACTCATTGAGTACTTTCTCGTAGACGTTGGAGGAGGTCAACAGGTCATCATTCATCCAGTGGAAGAAAAAAAAAATCCCATTGATATTGGATCCCAAACAAAACAGTTATATGATGTTGCTTTTCCCAAGGAGTAATTCCGCGACCTTGACCAAATTACTGGTTTTATAGATAGGTGCACTTGATGCCCTTATAAACAAATTAGGTAGACAAAGAATCCTGATCCAAACCTAAGATTTAATTTGAAATGTTTTATCTTTTGGTTGTTGTGAACTCAGATGACACTTTTTCGGTCTTTGATAAAAGAATAAAATTATCTAAAAAGGAGTGACCAATATATATTATTTTAATACACCTTTCTTCATTTAAATATTATAGTTGATAGGTTTAAATATGACAGAATGATTTATCGGAACAACTCTCTGACGGCTTCAATTGATTTAATAATTAAATATGAATATTAGGGTGGTCCAAGTTCCTAGATGGCTAAAAATAAAAATCTGAAATCTGAAAATACGTGCCCCTCATTTTGTTCCTTTATTTAAGTAAAATTTACCTGCAAAATTTTAGACCGATTGGACAACGTTTACTTGGACCGCCAAGAGGTCAAAGTTCATCGGTTTCCCTTAAATTTGACTACTATATATACCTGTAACTCCTTAACGGTTGGTTCAGCAAAAAAAAATCATTAGTAATTTTTTGAAGAGCATTCAATTTACTAGAAAAAAAGTCCTTTAACATTTTTTAGTAAAATAAACGGTTTTCATGGTATCGGAAAAAAATCGAATATGGTTAGGGGGCATGTCACATTGATTTTCAAATAACACTAGTAGGCAAAATGAAATTTTTTTTTGAGCTCCGAAATAATTTCTTCAGATCCTTAAGTAAAATGAATGCAAATATGACCTCCGTTTTCCCCCACCACGTACCGTTTTTGGGGGAGAGCACCCTACTTATTTCCACCCCTTTTCGTTAATTATAGGGCCATGAATCAAATTTGGAGGGACGAAAAGAAATATTTTAGCCTTAACATTTCTTCAGAAGGTCTAGAGAAGTGAAAAGTTAAAAAACATTAACATTTGGATCCAAGGGGGGGGGATGTGGGGGAGGATTTTGTCGTTTAAAATGCAAAAAGATCTTCGGTAATCGAAAGTTGTGTGCTGTGCGACAGTCACACCAGATTTTTTCTAATTGGGTTGTGAAATGTTTCATCTTTTAGCTCTCGAATGTCAGTAAAATAAATATTTTGAGAAATTTCTCTCGCACATTACCATTATTTATTATACCCTAATGAAGATTAATAATTGTAGAAACCTTGTAACACTAGATGAGTAAATCGCCACTGCACATCATTTCACACCTAATTAAAAAACTTTTTTATTTGAATTATTCAATTTTTACAGACGGCCTGGTCATTCTTACTTTCCTGCACTATTTATATATAATAAACAATAAGGGAAAGTATTATTTTATGTGTAAAATGAACAGGACCGTCGAGACTGTTTTGAATTCTCAAATTAAACATATGGATGATTTATGAGAAATATCTCATATTCTACGATCAATTAAGATTGAATATAATTTCTCAAAAGAATAAAAGCCCTTATGTATGCTTTTCAATAATGAAAAAAAAAGGGCGAGGTAAGAAAAATCTAGACTCGGTCAAGAATGTCTGCCAAACGAGATGAGATAAGTATTACACTTGAATTGAGGTCTCTTTCTCTTTTTCAACTAATCATCGGTGAAGTTCTTTCTTTTTTCTCGCATTCTTTATGACGAAAAATTACTTTGTAGAATAAAGGAAATTATTTAATAATAAAAATAGACATCATGTAGTCATGAATTAATTAATTCACGAATGTGTTTATTAAAGCTTTTGTGGTTTGAAATATTATTACTGTACAGTATTTATATTTTTAATAAATATTTAATAGAAAAATGTGGTCTATGATTAAAAATTCCCCTAATAATAATTAATTCACAGTTGTGTGCTTGTGCAACAGTCACACCAGATTTTTCTTATATTATGCTTAAAGGAATTTCGATGAAATTATCTTTTTATTCTTTAATAAATACAAAAGACTCTGCTCTATCTATAATACATGAAACAATATTCACTTGAAACATTTGATCAAGGATGCCTCTAGCCAATTGGGCAGCCGCCCCTGGCCCTGAGCAGAGGATTCAAATATTAAGATATTTACACTTTTTACTTTCTCGTATAGAGAAAGTATTGTAATCGTCAAAAAATTCGACTTCGAGATTTTGATGTTTCTCCACGTTTTAGACCTCCCTGAGTCCAAAAATACCATTTTTGACATTATGTCTGTGTGTCCGTATGTGTGTGTGTGTGTATAAACACGATTCCTTAAAAACGAAAGCAGGTAGATGGATGAAATTTAGTATATGCTCCTTAAACTAAAATTGAAGATTTCTATCAACTTTTGGAGTAAATACGTCACCTGGAAGTAGTACTTTACCTAATAAGTTTTTTTCAAAAATTTTGAAATTTTCTATTTCTCTTGTTATATTATGATGAAATGCTCAATTGTAAAAAGTTTTTATTCTTTGACATTTTTTCTTTCCAAAATTAACGAAAAATGTTCTTCTATGATTATTTCAAAAAATATTCAGTTTTCGGAAAAATGTCAAAGAATAAAAACTTTTTACAATTGAGCATTTCATCATAATATAGCAAATAAATTGAAAATTTCAAAATTTTTGAAAAAACTTATTAGGTAAAGTACTACTTCCAGGTGATGTATTTATTCCAAAAGTTGATAGAAATCTTCAATTTTAGTTTAAGGAGCATATACCAAATTTCATCCATCTACCTGCTTTGGTTTTTAAGCAATCGTGTTCACACACCCACCCAGGCGTAATTCCAAAAAATATACGAGAAAGTCACGGGGAAGTCATTTCCCATATTTTTGTTTTATAATTTGCGAAATTTTGTTTAAATAAACTTTTGAAAAATTAACGTTTATTTTACAATACTTATTAGCAATTTCAAATTTTTTTCCGGGACCCGCAAAACCCCTGTTTTTGGAAATTTTGTAGCCAAGAGGACAAGATCCTCGTTCTGTTTTTTTTTTTTTTTTTTTCGTTCCGGCGCCAATGCAAGGAGTTGCTCATTAACAGATAATTAACATTTTTCCTAAGGAAATAGTCGACCTTACTCCAACGAGCTCTCTCTTGTTTAAATATTGTCCCACCGACAAGGTTCCAAAATCCTGTTTATAGTGTAGTTACTCGCATTTTTTTTTTCATTAAAATAATTTAGCTGGTGAAAAGTTAAAATAAACCGATACTTTTTAATATAATCACTAAAATTTCACCATTAGGAGATCTTCGTGCTTTCAATAATTGAGTTACAAAGAACAAAAAAAAAATCCATTTTGAAATAAATTATTAAGTAATAATTTATCAATGAGATGATTTATATTGCATTGCAAAATTTAGAATATGTATTTAATCTATTGGCTGGAATAAAAGACTCATCTTCTTTTGTAAGCGTTGAAGGTTGATATCTTTTGAAATTTACTAATAGCCCTTTATCTAACACCAATTTACTTTCAGTTAATTTAATTCTCGATTAGAGACCCTACAAATTGAGACTTAAATGCAAAAATAGTTGAGATGAATTATGTAAGATATTTACGCTGCGATCGATCAAAGGGGCTCGGATCCCCAGACCATGTCGCGAAAAACCACTTTTTTGGACTCAATTCGTCTACTTATCTCGACATCGAATTTTGACATGAATCCAATATTTTTTCTCTATATACGGTATATATATTACATATATACATACGTAAGAGGAAGTAAAAAGTCCTTTATTAATTAATGATAACAACTGTGGAAGCCTGAATACCAAAATAGTAAAACTTGTTTTAAATAAACGAAATTTTACTAAATACCGGTTAAGTTAAATTTTTACTTTCTCTTACCTCTATATATATGTTAATATATATAGAGAGAGAAAGTATTGGATTCATGTCAAAAATTCGATGTCGAGATTTTGATGAATCTTCACGTTTTGAGGTCCCCTGAATCCAAAAAAGTGGTTTTCGCGACATGGCCTGTCTGTCTGCGTGTGTTGTCTGTCTGTGAACAAAATATCTCAAGAACGAAAAGAGCTATGAGGTTGGAATTTTATATTTAAGTTAGGCACCCCCATGGGACGTGACACGAAGCTTTTGAACAAAATCGGCCAAAGAGTACTAGTACTTTACTGATGCACTTTTTCAGTTTTTTTCGATTTTCTCTAAATTTGCACCAACGATTTTTTTTTTTAAATTCAAAAATCCATTATTTTTTAGATTCTCTTTAAAATGTATATTCTTATTTTGTGATTGAAATCTTCTGAAGACCACTTTACTTTTGTACTCCATAGAAAAGATAGGAGAAATGGTTGCCATGGTAACAAACAAAATATAAATATTTTGCCATACTTATAAATTTTACATCTTGAAAATCGAATGTACCATACTGTCGGAAACTAAATACATGTCGACACAAAAAATCTGGTGTGACAAGCACAGAACACCACTTTCGATTACCGAAGGTAAGAGAAAGTTGTGTGCTGTGCGCCAGTCACACCAGATTTTTCAGTATAAATAGCATAAAATTTTTCTGATTGAATTAATTAAAAATTATCTATCTAATTATAGTAATTTCAGTTTTTAATCTAATAATTTTCTTAAGCGGAAAATTGTGTGATTCCAATAAAAAAAAAAAAAAAACTTTCGCAACTGCATTCCAACAATTGTCATTTGAACGACGACAAAAAAGACTTTCTTTTAAATCCGAGCCAAGAAGGAAGGAATTGAAATAAATGTGTGATAATAATAATCTAAATTTTATTCTCTTATCTTATTTCCCTCTTAGAATTCAAGTGAAAACGCTTTCTTTTTCTTCTTTCAAGTGCAATGCACTTTGGACAATCATTACTTATCGTTGTCCTTAGTGAAAATTCTTCGATTTGATCTTGGTTTATGAAATTTTATTAAAACTAAGTTTCTTTTTCTTGTTAAAACCCTAATTGAAAATCCTAGTATAAATATTGAAAGTCGATAAATATTCATAAATAAATGAATATCTATTTAGAGAGAGATTTAAACTGTTTATTTTAAATAGTTTTTTTTTTTCTTTTAATATTACTTTAAATACGACATCTGTCTTATGCCTTATTATAGCATATATAATATTTTCATACTTAAATAGAAATTTATACTTTCTCCGTTAAGTATGGAAAGGGATTAATATTTTTTTTTATAGGCTATTAAGGATAATACATAACTTATTATAGCAATGTACAGTACGTTTGTTTCTGATTTATGATTTACGATTTTTTTCAAATTTTAAATATATAGGGTAAGTGGGAGCATAGGCACGCATTTTTCTGTTTTTGCCATTGAGAACAACTGGGCGAAAATAAATATTCGCCGCATATTGCATGAAATTAAGAATTATTGTATTAAGCGAATTATTAAAAACTTACCTTTAATTTTACACTTATTCCAGGTTTGCTGGTCTATTTATAAAAAAATATATTTTAGAAAAAATAAAATAAAAAATTGCGTGGCTTTGCCCCCAAAAATGGGGCAAAGTCAAAACGTTCCAAACTTTTATAGACAAAAGATTATGAGGAAGGCAACTCACGATTTTGAAGCTTAACAATGGCAATAACGGCTGAGAACTCGCTTGGGGACATAAAATTTCACATGTTTCCACAAGATCTAAGTGAAAAACCCAAAATATTGCATTTTCACTTAGAAAAAATTACTTAGTTCATTTTCCCAACTCGTAAAGTTTCGTTAACTGACAGCTTATGTATAGTCAGGCGGCAAGGTGACTAATCACTATATCTATGGAAAAAAAAACCGTGCGTACTTTTGCCCCGTCCGTGGTTTTGCCCTCATTACCCTACTATTTTCGGTACAAATATGAAATTGCGCTAGGTTTCGTCGTGGGGAAAATTTGGGTAGGCCGACTAGTATTTTTTAGATTTCCAATTTTTTCGAAATTCGCTCTAACTAGTTTGGTTAAGGCGGAACAGGAGCGAAGGTGTTACGCATGTTTTTCCCGATAAGATGGCGTAGTGTACCATAAAGAGTATGCCCAAAAAATCAAGTAATTCAAAATTTGCCAAAAGATGTCAGAATGGTAGCTAATAATATTTAATGCATTTGGTTAATTTTCATTGATCCTTTAACCATAAATATGAATTATTTTTAAGATGCTCTTTTTATTATATATTCTCATTTTGTCCTCAACATTTTTTGAAACACACTCTACTATTGTATTTCACAGAAAAGATAGGAAATAGGCCATCGTAACAAAAGTATAGATTACTGTCGGAAATTCAATATATCGCCTGCTGAGGATCGTAGTGGCGAAAGTCCGAAATTGAATAATTCGAGAAAAAGCGTTTGAAAGTTTTATAAACATATACAATTAAATAGCCGGGCAACAATTGAATAGGCCAGAATAAATAGCAAAGAAGAGAAATATATTTTCGCCACTTGGGCACTCAAAAGAGAAGACGTTTTAACAACGTTTCGAAGGCTTAACTCAAAAATTGAATTTTCGAACTTTCGCCACTATCATTCTCAGCACGCGATATGTCTATAAATCTGGTGGGACAAGCACAGAACACAACTTTCAATTACCAAAGATAAGAGAAAGATGTGTGCGGTGCGACCATCACACCAAATTTTTTCCAATTTTCTCAAAATTCGCTCCTACAGTTTTTTTTTTTTTTTTTTTCAAATTTTAAATATAGCCATAGTCTATTTATAAAAAAAAACCGAACTGAAGCTCGATTAGTCCGGAACTCATACATTAATTAATAATTAATTGAGTAATTTTGTAAATAAATTCCTTCTTGTTAAAAATATCGTTAATATCAACACCTGTAACCTTTCAGTAAGGAGCAGGGATTAAATAAATAAATACCAAAACTTCTATTATTCTATTACAAAATACACCTTTTAATCTGATTTTTTTATTCCTTGGCATTTAATCTATGCAACATGAATTCTTATAATGGAAATTACCAATCAATGTCCTAATTTTTTATGGACACTTAGCTATACAAAGGCGATTTTTAAACATCCTTTAATCTTTCTCATTATCTCACTGAAGCTTTTTAATCCATTGTTAAGACCATCCGACAAAAAAACTATGAACTTTATAAGGCTTTAAAATTAAGTAACCAATTTATAATTCAAATTAGGTTTTGAATGAAAGGTTTTTAAAATGAAAATTTGTACTTTATGATGATTTATTAATTGGAAATGGTTTGGCCGTAGCAGAGTGGAAGGGGTAGGGAGTTGACATTCAATATAAATGTATTTAAATTTATTTGACTACCAATTAATTGAAACAAATAGTAACGGGGTCTAAATGGCCTTCGGTGCCGAAAAAAGTTTAAAATGAAATGATTGACTCGAAATTTTTCCAAGATATGATAACAGATTTCGATTGTGAGTGAAATTCTAATATATAAATAATCTGATCGTGGCGATTATTTTATTAATATTTTTGTAAATTTTACATAAATTTTCTTCATAAAAAGTATACATTTTCCTCTGTCGAGACTAGGGTTGGTAGATTCGGAGGCTGAATCGATTTTCGATTCGTCGATTTTAAAATCGAAACTAAAAAAAATCGATTTTCGATTTTTCTTTGCAAAACATTTTGCGTTGTACAGTGGGAGCCACAAGTGCCTGATCTGCGCGGGAGTGGAGCCTTGAACTTAGGCAACCAAATCAATATTTTTAAAATAAATAATTTAAATATAACTGAAGGGGAAAAACTTCTTTTAATATAACACCTCCAAAAGCTGAGCATTTTGGTTGCCTAAGCTCAATACTCCACTTTCAAGCATATCAGGCACTTGTGGCGCTCACTGTACCCATAAGTTGATTTTAAGGTTCTGCTTACGATTTTCAAACGGTTTTTGGAACAAGAAAAATAGAACGTTACATTACTGATGCCCAAATCAATTTATTCAGTCTTTATAACTTGTATAAAGACTAACATATACACAGAAGCGTATCCAGGTGGGGACGAAGGTGGACGCTCCCTTCCCCCCCGCCCCCGGCGGCAGTATAATAATACCCGTATTCATAGTCATTGCTTGAGGAACAAGGAATCCTTATGCCTATCTATATAAATGTTTAGCTATAAGGTTCCTTCTACCTCAAAGAACGACTATGAATACGGGTATAAGATGCCTAAAATATAATACAATCTTGAAATTTACGTAATTTCCACCATTGTCTCAATTTTTTCCTTCAAAAAGAAATTAGTAACTTAATAAATTTTAGTGAACCGTATTTATAAATTTCTAACGCCTAATCAGGTCTATTCTCTAAAAACAGACGTTAACTCAACCACAGACGTTAAAATTTAAAATAAACAAATGGGTGTTAAAAAGTAATGTAAAAACAATCACCGTTAAAAAAATGCTATTCTCTAAACAAAGTTTTAACAGCGACGTTAACATGTTGCATTTATTTCAAAGCTATCAAAATCATAACCTTGCTTTTTAGGTTAATGACGCCATGTTTATTTTAAACACGATGTTAAAATATTAAAGACACCCCTAGACATGGCATTAATTTCTAACACTAATTACTAAATGTTAACGCTTTGGCTTTAAATTTTTGTTTACATAATAGCTAGGCAATGAAGTGATTTTTAATAGCATTTTATTTTAACGCTGATTGTTTTTACATTACTTTTTAACAACTATTTGTTTATTTTAAATTTTAACGTCTGTTTTTAGAGAGTAGACCTGGATAAGTGGGGGATTAGATTATAATTTTTTTATGATAAATACTTTAAATTAGTAGATTAGATAAAAGTAACTTTTCCGAATTCCTTTGATTAGATTTAGAGAATCCCGTAGTAAAAGTCTTAGTTAGCAATCGATGCTTCTTCACTCCCCTCCACCAGCTCACTCATACATGAGTTGATTGGTGGCCAACCAACGG
Organism: Euborellia annulipes; assembly: GCA_023213315.1. Classification (NCBI taxonomy): domain Eukaryota; kingdom Metazoa; phylum Arthropoda; class Insecta; order Dermaptera; family Anisolabididae; genus Euborellia; species Euborellia annulipes. The sequence goes on along the minus strand of JAKCPI010022462.1, from coordinate 4,365 downwards.
GATTTGTTCACTTGTTGATCTTCCTCTTCCACGAGGATCGACTTTTACTTGATGTTGTTCAGTTCAACCTGAATTGCCGGTTACCACTTTTTTTTTCTTTTTCTTTTCATCATATTCCTTAAACTTTACCTGAGGATAATCATTTTATAACAAATTTTTAAATTAAATTATATAATAATAATAATAATATATAATTAATAAATTCTGAATGGAGATGATGGATTTAAAATATTTATTTCGGCTTATAATTTTTACACTATCTTCTTTCCAATTAGAAATTTGCTCTATTTTTATTTTACTCATGTTTGTGTAGAGGGAGGGGGGGAGGGGTCGACTAATCAAACAGCTACCCAGGGCGTCCGTCATATATAGAAAAGCGTTACAGATTTAGTTTTCTAAATTTCATAAAATAAGGTCAAATAAAAATTTCAAGGGGTATAATTTAAATTAAAATTAAAAAAAAGGTTTGAATTAGATCCTTAGTGTGAAAATATATCTGTCCGCCAATACCAACATGTAAAAAAAATATAAACTACTAAGGAGTACTTCGGTAGTTGCGTTTTATCTCACTTCGTGGAGACGCTTAAGTGGGGTGCTATGCCAGTTTGGATCCTTGTGACTAAAGCTTTATTTAGCCCATTAGGAAATAGAAATGTGTATAGCCCCCGCGGGTTGGGCGGGGTCAGGCGCGCCCCCACCCCCTCTACCCCGGGCCGCGGGTGCGGGCCCCGGGACTCTGCTGTTTTTGTATTTAAGATTTTGGATTTCAAAAGGGGTAAACCAAAAACCCCAAAACTCAACATACAAATTATATTGTTAATCGGGTAAGTGTGGCAGGGTGTGGGAAGGCGGGTGGGGGAGAGGGGGGGGGGGGGGGGGGGGGGGGGGGAGGGTGGGGGGGTGAAAGAGAGGGAGTGGAAAAAAAAAAAAAAAAAAGAAATGTGTATAGTGACTGAAGATTCAGAAATTGTGGAGACGAAGAGTCAGCCAAAGGATAAATGAAAATTTATTTATATTCTCGACGTTTCGAAACCAGATAGGTCATTTCATCGGTACAAAGTGACAATGAAAATATATAGGGTCTATATATACGTAAAATATCTTGAATGAGATATCTTATGGACGATATGTCGCTAGGGGGATTCCCACTAGCGCGATGTCTTTTAGACTTTACTTTATTTATAAAATTGATTAGTGTATTGTTAGTGCCGCCATGTTTTTAACTTAAGTATATCGCATGCGACATATCGCACTCGCGATTATCATGCAACATTATGCGGATATAAATTATCGCACTAGTATGAACCACATTTTTTTATCGCATTCATTTAATTTCATTGAACCAGCCGGTGCCGAATCGCACATGAGATTTCGTGCTAGTGTGAACGCGTTGATATTGTTTTGTATATAATTATAGTAGGCCTCTTAAAAATTTTCCTTTAAATTAAACATTTTGTCAAATACTTTAATAAATTAAAATAAAAGATAAATCCTTATTTATTTCGCACTTTATTTCCAAGTAAATATACAAAATTTCTTTGGGATATTTCGGTCAGCATCACACAGCCATCTTCAGCCAAGACTAAAAATACATTAAAAGGAGCAAGGTTAAATGATAACACAGTACATTATACATTAAATAATAAAAGGAAACAACAATGTACTTACAATTTAAGGTTGGAAAACGTCATATAATAAAATAAACCTCGGCTCATCAGATATCAACTTTAAAAAAATGTACCTGTCAGTACCGAACAACACTGTTTCGCAAGCCAGTCAACTGGCAAGGCCTTCTAATATAAAAAGGAGATCTCTTTATTTATAGATGGAATTTTTCTATATAAAATTAATTAATAATATTTCTTAAAAGAAAATAAATAAACATGCAAGGCCCCGGCCACTGCAGAATTTCCCATATTTACATACAACCAGACACTGGGTGGAACAAAGTTTTTATTTTTCACATTACTATATTGATATATTACCTAACATTACTTTATTGAGAATATTAAAAAACTTAGATCTAATACAACCAATAAATAAACAAACAAATAAATACAGTCAGAGGACACACTTAAAAAAGTCTGAAATTTTCAATTATCACCCCTAAAATTGACACATTTATTGCCGTACACAATATAACAGCACTCTTTTATTTTTCTTTTCTCCAAATTTTTTTCATAACTTAAAATCTTCGCGTTTATACTACATATACGGTTGTAATACTCTTTAAGTAAAACACTTTGATTATTCCGATGAAAAGAGCGATTTGCTCTCAAACGTCGACATTAGAAAGAATAAAATTTTTATCTCATTGCTTGAATACTTGTTTCAAAAATTTTAAACTTGCTTGATAAGTCTACTTGAACCTTAGAGTTATTAAGTGGCGAAGTTTACTCAAACATATAGCATGACTGAAAGCTGTAAATTCTGAAACCCACCCCTATAAAGTATCCAATCTGATCCCACAATCTATATTAACAGAACACAGTTTAATCTCGGAAAGAGCAAAGGCAAAAACCAATCAAATATCAAAATTTCAAAACTGTTAAAAGATTCCGAGTCGAAATTTTCGTCCAACATTGAGCCTCCTATAGTAGGTCTTTTCTGACCTGGGGTCTTATTTCGGACTTGGGGCTCAAAAGCTGATCTATTGCATGTAAAATTAGATCCGACTTTGAACCCCAAAATGCTAAAATTTCCATTTTTACCAGTTCGGGGACCAGTCGGACCTAATGGGAATAAAAATTAAGGCCCATTAGTAAATGGTATGATCTCAGGTTTCAATGTCGGTGCTAGGGTCGGCTTACAGTGCTCTAAATTGAACCTATTCAGAGCCAGAAGGGACTAAAAAAATCTGACTCTGGATAAAGCCCCTTTTTTTACAATTCCATGTTTAAACAATAAGTTCGAGTTGATTGAAAGAAGTTCATTTCTTTGATGTTTGTCTTTAGTCCGAATATGACTTGTGATTTGTTTTGGCGCCTTTTTGATTCAAGTCTTAAAGCATTTTAATGGAGACAATAATAATAACGGCGGCTAGAAGATCAGGAAGTGGATTTTATTTGCTTTATCATGACGTTAAAAGAATAATAAGCACCAGGTGCCATTATTATTAATTTGCACCGTTCATTGCTCTTTGGTTTAGAGTGAAAGGTTAAAAAAATAGTATACAAAATTAACAAAAGGGAAGTTATTATTTGATTTATTTCCTATTTCATACTCTTCATGTTACGCTTTTTCCCTTAAATGTTCTTTCTTTTTTTTTTTTATTTGGTACATTTTTCATTAGGTATATGATTTATACTCCATTACATTATTGGCCAATGTACTAGCGCTTTTATTTACAAAGTTATAGCTTAACAATTAAACAGTTTCACTTTTTATAACTTAACAGATTGTGATTTTATGATTTGTGTTAATCAAGAAAGATGAATTGGGTAGTTTAAATTAAAACATTTTAACTAAACTTTTTCTTTTGTATTAATTCATAATTCATAATGATTCATCTGAATTTAAAATGGCTCATTTTAATATTTTGTGATTGCATGAAATCAAAACTAATTTTACTACGAATACACCGAATTGAACTTACTTTAAGTATATCATTAATTTTGGATAAATAAAGACAACACCAATCAAGGGCGGATCCAGAGGTGTTTCTCGGGGGGGGGTAATCTGGTGTGACTGGTCGCACAGCACACAATTTTTTTTCTTAATTTCGGGAATTTAAAGGCGCATTCTGTACTTTTTTGCCAGAATATAAATACAAATCAAATTTTTAAGTATTAATTTTTTGAAATTTTTCATTTTCAATAAATTTTTTTGGAAAAAAGTTTTTTTTTTTTAATCTTCTGGGGGGGTAGTTATCCCCTTTCCCCCTCCTCTTGCTATCCGGGCCTTGATACCTAATGTACCTTTTTCTATGTGAATCATGTTCTAAAGAAAATACAATATTTTATACTATTAATTAAATTAATTTTAATTCAAAGCAAAAACGAATGAAATCAAGTTTTATTATTGAACATTTAGAAAAGTGGTTCCCAATCGGTGGGTACCCTGGCACCCAAGAGTGCCGCGTAATTGGCTAAGGGGTGCCGGGAGATATTGAGATAAACAAAAAAAATTACCCTATACTTAAGCTAACAAACTATTGATGTATTTTACCAGTGACTGTAGTAAATTTACTCTATTATGTTGGCTTATTATAGAAAATTTCAATAAATTTACATATTAAAAAATAAGAAACTACATTCGCCTGGTGAGAATCATAGTGGCGAATGTCCGAAAATTCAACAATTCGAGAAAAGGCTTTGAAAGTGTTATTGCATTATATGCATTGAACCAAATGTAGAGTTGTCAATT
>JAKCPI010022460.1:0-38152 GCA_023213315.1 Euborellia annulipes | reverse complement strand
AATTCGAATTAAAAATGGTAGCTATACAAATTAATCCTTTATTATCGATAATATCACTGGTGCACATTCCACAAAGCTTCTTTGTAACTGAAAAGTTACCGTTTTGAAATCAACAAAAATGTTTTTAAAAAAATTTGCGATTCAAAAAATTAGATATTTTGCTGCGAGTATGTCCCTCTGCCAGATGTCCTTACTGTGCCAATAACTCAATAAGGGCGATTTTATTTGAATTATGACGATATTTTTTTTTTTAAAGAGGACGTTCTAGGGATTACAGTAAAATTATTTTCGTCCTGAAATTTCTATAACTTTTTAAGTTATTCATTGTTGAAGTTACGATTTCTCCCAAAGAAAATGTATGAAGATAGGCTAAGGATCATCCACATACAGTATTACGTATCATTTTAGAGGGAGGGGGGGGTCTGGACAAAACGTTACTAATTGTGATATGGGGGACCTGGGGGGATTCTCTAATTGTGACATAACAATTCAAAGTTAAATTTATAAAATTTTTAAAAAAAAAAAAGTTAAAAGATATGAATTTTGTATAAGAAATTTTATTCGGGGGGGGGGGGGGACTAGAAAATCATCAAAAAATGCGTTACGTAATATGTGAACCCCTAAGATTATTAGAAATGAAAATAAATTTATGTATTCTTTGAAATTTTAATATTTTTATCCGAGATGCGATTTTCATTTTAAAATTAACACAAAAAAAATGTATTAAAATACATTTAAGGCCATAACTAACCGAGACACCGCCCGCCAGGGCCACCGCGCCCACCGAAGTCGAGCGATGCGGCTGGTTTGAAATAAAAACTTTATTTTTGTTTTTCGTAAGGATGGCGCTAAATCTTTAAACAAATGAATTTGTTCTAAGCTCCAGATATCATAATTGATTTGTATATTAAAAACTCTTTTTAAAGAGGGGGGGGGGCTCCGCGTTTGCGCCTCTATGACTTCTATATCTCCCTTTCGATAAGAGAGAGCTTGGAAAGTTGAAGTTGAGAGTGAATTAAATCCAAAGAGCTAAATGGGAATAATAAACTTCATAAACAATAAGGTAGAAGACCAGTCGGTATTTAAGATAAAAGACTGGCGATAAAGGAAAAAAGACGAATGTCTGCTCTAAACATAATATATAACTTTAAGATAACGTTTCGGAGAGAAACTTCATCATCTATCATCATAAAGTGGCATTGTATAGAATATAGAGAGGAACACTCAAAGAAGAAGGGTAATATTCATCAGATAAAGGGAAAAATAAATTTGACTAGGGGATAATTAAAAAAAAAAGTTCTGTTAGAAATGTACAGTATTATTAATGATAACAAATTCCCAACAAGTTAATAGTTTGTAACTTCTTCTGTAAGTAGGAGTTGAATTTATTTGTTTTCTTTTTTATTGTTATCATGCTCTGAGTCAGTTTCAATTATTTTTAATAATTTATGTTAAGATTTTGCGAGCGAGATATTTCTCAGTGTTGTGCTTAAATAAAACAGACAAGGGAAGACAGACAGAGAAATTATTTCGCCGTTTTAAAAAATTATAAGATTAAATTTTAAAAAAATGCAGATCCTTAGTTTTATAAAACATATAATATCAACGTTTATTTGTCGTCATCAAGTCATTCGAATCCATGAAGATGTGATAGGCCACCTGTCAAAACGTTAAAAAGCGTAATTAATATTTTTTTTATTTTTTTATTTTTTTTTTCAAAAAAAAAATCATGACTATTTTTTCTTATTCAAAACTGTAATTAACTTCGGCTCATTGCAAAAAAAAAAATAAATATATTTTTGCAGTGACGTCAATTAGTGAGGAGGGGGAAGCACGGGAGTGCATTTACGTATTTCTGATTTCTTCTTGTTAGTTTTATGTTATTATAATAACAATATTTAAAATTATACATAAAAATAATGATAAATAAACTCTTTAGTTTATTACTTTGGATATTTTGGAACCCTTATAATTAAATTTATGGATTGCGGTGCGGTGTTTCAAGTGAAACATTTTGAACAAAGGTTTTAATTATGTGGGTTTCACGAGGGTTTTATTTATATTTCAAATGTTTGTATTAATTATTTGTAAAAATAAAAATGTCAATTTATTCAGAGAATTAAATGTAATATATAACATAAGGTTTTTTTGTTTCAATAGTTTATTTATTTAACACTTTATGCGCATTTCGACATCTGGTGACGAAATGCACATAAAGTTACGTTTAATTCTCTGAATAAATCATGTTTCAACTAGAGCCAACGGTTATCAGTTTAAAATTAATGTTAATTTATATTGAAAAAATATTAACGACTAAATAATTGTTAATTAGCATTTCAATTTTATAAATGTTAATATAAGAGATTTTCTGTATATAGACATATAATTGACATAAAAAAATAATGCCGCCAACAAAGATCGAACCAGGGACTATGTTTTTGAGACTAAAGCTCTACTTGCTCGGCCATCAGAGGCGTTGACAACAATTCAAAATTATTCCAACTTAAATAAAACACGTAATCTTCAAAGTCAATTTTCTTGAGTGTTCTTGAGTAATGCATCGTAGTGCTTTAGGAAATTGATGTCCAGATACTTATCTTCAAATCCTCTGAGTTTGAAAAAAATCGGCGAGCCACCACACGTGGGGACTCCTTTTTAGAGAAACCCCCGGGTCCTCCATGTCACACTTAGTAACATTTTGGTCAGACCCCCCTCCCCCGCGCAACGCGTAACGTAATATGTGGACGCCCATTGAAACAAACAATCTGAAGTTCTTCTTCTTCATTTTATTGATTCCATTTAGTCATTTCAAGTGACGATAATTAATGAAAATATAGAATTTTTTAATAACTTTCAAAATAAAATTAACTTCACTTGCATATGATGATAACTCAGGACTTTTTGGACTGTTAGGAATGGTTACTAATATTAAAAATTACTCACATTGGGAACAAAACCAGAAGTTAAGTCAGAAACTTACCTGAAACAAGAAAAAAAAAAAAATTAGAATACTGTATTTTTCAACAATCCATTTACTAATAAATATTATTTATTATTTAGCCCTTTCCCAGGGGGGGAGGGAGGCACTAAAAAATTATAAATAAGAGAGAAAATGCACCATAAAAAAAAAATAAAATAAAAGATATATGATTCTATATGTAAATTTCAACTTATTTTTAAACTTTAACAACTTACGGATTTAACCTTCGCTAAATCAATTTAAGAAAAAAAAAATTCTCTTCTTGGCTTCTCTCTAAGGAATTGGCTATAAAATAATTCACCTGCAGGGCAATCATCATCTTTTCTTATTCTTTTTCTTCTTACTGAATAGAGAATAAGTTGCATTTACCCCAGTAAGAGAGTCAATTGCTTTAGGATAATTGATGGCCGGCATCTGCCTTCCCCCCCTCCCCTCCCCCCTGCCATGCCATGCAAAACGGTACGGCACTTGTGTGCTTGTGTTCCTTATCGTGCACCTCGATCAACACATACACAGACAAGACAACACGTTTTACATGGCCGATTACATTGGCTGCCCGCCTACACACACACACATAACTGATTCGATTAATCACTTAACGGCCACCATTAATTGAATCACCATTACCATTTTAATGGTTTACAATTAACATAATAATAGTCTAAGTCTGGTTATAAATAGTAAAAAAAAAAAAAAAGATTCAACTCATTCATCCCTATGAAATTTTGCATCTTCTTTTTTTTTTTTGTAGGTCACATCTCAATAATATTATTAAGCGATTAGCGCGTCAAACGTTTTGAATAGACGTCAGACGTTTTAACAAGTTGATCAAATAATAGGTTAAAAGCAATTAATTGGTCCATCAAGCTGATGCTGCCAACGACTGACTAGTAAATAGCGTTTCGGGATTAATTTTAATTCAAATCGGAATATTTATAACGATTGTTTTTTTTTTTTTTACTTTCTCTTACCTATATGTATATGAAGAGAAAAGTATTGGTTTCATATCAAAAATTCAATGTCGAGATTTTGATGGATATACACGTTTTGCGGTTGTGGTTTTCGCGACATGGTCTGTCTGTCTGTCTGTGGGTGTGTTCAATTTTAAGCATGAAGGAATTGAGCTAGGAGGTTGAAATTTTATATTTAGATTTTGTACCCTCCTGGACCGCGAAAATAAGCTTTTAAACAAAATCGGCCAAAGAGTACTAGTACTTTACTGATGTACTTTTTCAGTTTTTTTTTCAATTTCTCAAAATTCATAAATCAATTATTTTTTAGATGCTCTTTAAAATGTTTATTCTTATTTTGCCATGGAAATCTTTTGAAGACTACTTTACTCTTGTACTTCATAGAGAAGATAAGAGAAATGGTTACCATGGTAACAAAATATAAATATTCTCACATATAAATTTTTTCAACTTGAATTATTCGACACGAAAAATCTTGTGTGACAAGCACAGAACACAACTTTCGATTATCGAAGGTAAGAGAAAGTTGTGTGCTGTGCGACAGTCACACCAGATTTTTTTTAGTGATAACAATAATCAACTAAACACGGTAAAAAAAAAATGTTGATTTTACAATTGTGTAGGAAGCAAATTACATAAACAAAAACTAAATTTAGTAAGTCTTTGCAAAAACCATTTACAAATTTATTGTAATTTTAGAAAACAGTTTTAAAATTAGAGTGCAATTGTGTGGTAATTTTAGAATTCCCAAACTGCTTTCCGAGAAATACAATTTTAACAAAAATTACAATACAATACATACTCTATTTTTCGAAGAAAATTGTAATTTTAAAATGTTTTCTTGCTGTAAATATTTGAAGACATAAATTTGTAAATTTAGTAGATAAATGCATAGTAGTAATCATTTATATATAATTTTATATCTCTTTCTACTTAATCTGGAGCCATAAATGTGACAGCATCTTGTTGATATGCACCTTTTTTTAATGTAATTTCACCCCCCCCCCCTTTCTTTTTCTTGGTCAATCCACCTTTTTATTAGATTAACAAATCGCTTATATTTATAATTCCAAATGAAGTTACTTAATAATAAAAAGAACGCAGCAACTACTGCAATTAATAATTCATTAGGATCTGTTTGTATGAATTGGATCTCAAAAGAAAAAAAAAATATTTTTTTTTAATATTATAAATAACTTTTCTTTCTCTTAAAAAGAATAGAATGCATATTGTTAAACATTTCTTTATGTTATATTAATATCATAAATGTGTCCAGTGCGTTTAAAAGATAAAGATCGCACGTTTAATTAAACGTGCAATATTTTCCAATTAAGAATTCAAGTTGTGACAAGACAAGCGAATAAATTAATACAAAATTTGATACAGATCTAATAATATTCATTAATGGAGAGGCCAAATGCGAAACTCTTCACAACGTTTGTTTGCGTTCACGGTTAGAAATCTTTGAACCTGTTAGGTTATTGATGAAAACCAATTATAAAAATTGAAACTGTTTCAACTTATTGTCTCTTAAAGTAGACCGACCTGCTGCTAGGTAAATAATGTTAAAAGAAAAGAGAGAGAGAGAGAAAAAATTGGAAAGATATAAGAGCTGTGGCTGGCTGGCCGTTGCTCTGGTTTCAAGACAATGAGCCGACCTCGACTCGGGCCGATATCTCGATAAATCTCGATATATCGGAGATAAATCGTTTTTCAAACGCTCAGCCGGCCCGGAGGCAAAAAAATCATAAATTTATTTTCATTGAGACGCTGCTCAATCCCAGGCAAGTGTAGAAGACCAGAAGTCGAGGCTTTCTTTCCCTTGCTTGCTTCCCTTCGAGGATGTTGTCGTCAACAAAACACATCAAATAATTTACAAATCATGAAATTTATTTAAAAAAAAAAAAACATGTGTTTCAAGGTATTTTTTTCTTTATCAGATTAAACCACGGTAGATAGTCAGCATTTATTATTATTATAATAAGATGAAAAAAATATTTTCTTTAATTTATGTTAAATCAAAAGTTTTTAATTTTTTTATAAAGTGTAATTATTATATGTATTCTTATCAAGAAAAAAATAAAAGATTAGAACCCGGATCCGGAAAGGTGTTCACTCGAAAAACTAATTAACGACTCTAAAAATAACGAATTTAGATAAACAAAGAATGCCATTTGAAATTCTAAAGTTAGAAAACAATATATTGTATATTATAGTATGGAAGTTTGAATTAATCTTTCATTAGCGATTAAAAAATGACTGCTTGACCGTTAAAACGAGTGGAAATCTGCTTAGTCTATGCACTGGACCGAAAGAAAGGAATTCAAACGAGTGAACTCAGCATTAAGTGTGTATACCAAATACGATTTACTTTTTTTCCCTGCTCCTTGAAGCAATATAGGTCTAAGCAATAGAATTTTTTTTTTTACTGTTGATCAAAGGCCACCCATCCAGCCAGTTTTCAACCCCCGCCTTTATCGGCGCCTGAATTTAAATGACCTCGGATGCTGACAACATTTTTTTTTTAATATCCGATCTCCTTTTTTTGTAATAAGTTTAGAAATTATTAGCTTCGCGCCTAGCCGGGGGGCTTCGCCCCCCTGGACCCTCCCTCAGCTGGCTCGGGCCTGCCTGCGGCGAACCCTCGCCTTTTCTTTTTGATTATGAAAAAAAAATTATTAGACTATTATTCCATTCCAATTCATTGCCTGCTTGAGGATTTGTTTACATTCAGGAAATACACAAATGCAAAGAATACATAAATATTTCTCTATACATTTCCTATGGGAGAAATCGTAACTTTAAGAATTAATAACTCAAAAAGTTATAGGAATTTCGGGATGAAAATAATTTTTCTGTAATCCCTAGAACTTCCTCTTTGTGCATATAAAATTTCATTTCAAAATTTCAACGGGAAGTTGCCTAAATAGAGCGTGACAGACAGACGGACATTAGCGAAATATACATATAGATAAGCCAGTAGAGATTGAGACCGCGCTTTTGTCTTTCAACAGAGTGATCTCCAGACTACAAATCTCATAAATAACCCGAGTAAAAATGATTAAAAATGATCGACGATCCACACGCCCGCAGCAGGTCTGCATAGTGAACCTTGAGGGACACACAGGGATACACACGCACTCATCAGGGACACATTTTTCTTCTGATCACTTTCGATCTAATGTGTGTGTCCCTGGTGTGGGCGTGTGTATCCCTGTGCGTCCCTCAAGCTTCACTATGCAGACCTGCTGCGGGCATGTGGATCGTCGATCATTTTTAATCATTTTTACTCGAGAAATTAGTTTATTCTTCAATCGATATTTGTTGATATAGAGAAGAAAGAGGGAGGAGATTGGGAGAAAAGGAAAGGCTGCACTTCAGCCTAGCATACAGGCAACCAATCAAACTCAATCAATTTGTAATGAACCAGCCACCATTTTAATATCGGTATTGATTATAAAGTGTTAGGCCTGATTTTATATAAAATTATGAAGAAAATTCATCTTGAACATAGAGCATAGAGCCGGGAATTATTATGCATTATGTAGATCGAAAAATTGATTTTTTTTTCCTGATTGTTTAGGTTCAGGATCCGCCTAAACCCGAGTCGAGTCAACCCGAGGTTGTATAATAATACGACCTTCCCCTCTCCAAATAAATAAAAAAAAATCTGGTGCGACTAATCTCACAGTACACAACTTTCTCTTACCTTTGGTAATTGAAAGTTGTGTTCTGTGATTATATAAAAATTGATAGTTTCCGACAGTACCCATTTGAATTTAATATATAAAATTTATAAACATGGGAAATTTATAGCGCCTCAAAAATAATTTATTTATGAATTGGATATAGAAGACGTATCAGCCAAGGAAATTAAGTAAAAGACTATTATTTAATTATTAATCGTCAACGTTTCGGTTGCTAATCACGATCTTCATCAAGACGATTAATTGTTAAATTATTAGATGTATTAATCGTCCTGATGAAGGTCTAGATTTGCGACCGAAACGTTGACGATTAATAATTAAATAATAGTCTTTTATTTAATTTCCTTGGCTGATACGTCTCCTATGACCAATTATGAATTTTAATCAAAATCGTTGTGAGGAAATTTTTGAAAAAAAAAAAAAAAAAAATATGAGCAAATAAGAACTGAAAGGATAATATTTTTAAATATTCTTTTTTTTGAGTTAGTTGTAGTTGGATTAAATATTATTTATAGTTAAAGTCTTCTAAAAATAAATAATTTTGTTCCAATTACTTTTGTCACGTGAAATACACTATCATCATCTCTGATGCCAGTCTATAAAAGAAAATACTATTTAATATTTAATAGTTATATTTTTTCAAATTAATATTATTATTATTATTATAAAGAGTATAATAAAATTTTAAAAAACTTTCCTTTATAAGGTGAGTTCCTATCGCCTACTCACTTTTATGTTTTGAAATGTTATATATGGTAATATGTGGGAGAGAGAAATTTTTTTTTTATCACTCAAAAGTGATTTATTATTTATTCTATTAGAAAAAAAAAATAAAAGTTGGGCAATAATTTCGTTTTGGATCTCAATTATTCCCAAGATGATTGTTATAAAATACACTACATGTGAATTTACACCTCTGTCAAACGAGGTGTCATTAAATGGACCCTTTTTTAAATGCCGGAGTTTTATGGCCGAAATCCGTGGGAGGGGATGTTGATGATGATGATGATGATGATCTAACAAACAGGCAATTATAAATGGCGGCGAGAGAAAAAAAACAAGAGAACCGATTTATGTTGCACACTACATATATACAAATATATAAATAGGTTTATTGCAGAGAGTCTTTAGGGCAATAAAGTGCCAAGTCAACGACGTGAGATAACCAGAGCAGGTGGCTAAACAAACCACTATTTCCCTCTTTTTTACTTTCTCTTACCTCTATATATGTTAATATATATAGGAGAGAAAGTATTGCGATCATGTCAAAAATTCGATGTCGAGATTTTGATGGATATACATGTTTTGAGGTCCCCTGAGTCCAAAAAAGTGGGTCCCGCAAATTGGTCTGTGTGTGTGTGTGTATGTATGTGTGTGTGTGTGTGTGCGTGTGTCTGTATGTGTGGACAGATTTTTAGCATGAAGGAATTGAGCTACCGGATTGAAATTTTATATTTAACTTAGGTACCTTCCCACACGCTCAAAATAAGCTTTTGAACAAAATCGGCCAAAAAGTACTAGTACTTTACTGATGTACTTTTTCAGTTTTTTTCGATTTTCTCAAAATTCCCTCCAAGGATTTTTTTTTTAAATTCATAAATTAACTATTTTTTAGATGCTCTTTAAAATGTATATTCTCATTTTGCCGTTGAAATCTTCTGAAGACCACTTTACTCTTGTTCTTCATAGGAAAGATAGAAATGGTTGCCATGGTAACGGAATTTAAAACTTTTTCTTTTTATTAGATTAAAAATCAATTATTATTTAAATTCCCATTTATTTTTTTTTATTTCTGTTTTAATTGTTTCAAAGAAAACATATATATATATCTCTCTCACTTGCAAACATTATCGTCTCTCTCTACTCTTTTTTAAATTCCCTTTCCACCTTATCTTCGCATATGAACAATGTTAATTTCCTATAGGGATTTGTATGTTAATTTCGATTCAAAAGGGGGTCCCCTTTAGAACTTTTTACGCATTTAAAATTTTTTTTTCCAATTCTTATGAAATTTTGTATTTATTTACGATTCTATATTGTGTATAAAATGTCCAAATATGAGATTAAAATTTTGAAAAATAACCATAGTTTATTTGAAGCAGTCAACATTTAAAATGCAAGTTTGAAACAAAGGTGCTATCGGAAACTAAATATATCTCGACACAAAAAATCTGGTGTGACCAGCACAGTGCGCAACTTTCTCTTACCGAAGGGTAAGAGAAAGTTGTGTGCTGTGCGCCAGTCACACCAGATTTTTTTTTAAATTTATTTGTGTCTTTAATTGTTTCAAAGAAAACATATATGTCTCTCTCTCACTTGCAAACATTATCGTCTCTCTCTACTCTTTTTTAAATTCCCTTTCCACCTTATCTTCGCATAGGAACAATGTTAATTTCCTATAGGGATTTGTATGTTAATTTCGATTCAAAAGGGGGTCCCCTTTAGAACTTTTTAGGCATTTAAAATTTTTTTTTCCAATTCTTATGAAATTTTGTATTTATTTACGATTCTATATTGTGTATAAAATGTCCAAATATGAGATTAAAATTTTGAAAAATAACCATAGTTTATTTGAAGCAGTCAACATTTAAAATGCAAGTTTGAAACTAAGGTGCTATCGGAAACTAAATATATCTCGACACAAAAAATCTGGTGTGACCAGCACAGTGCGCAACTTTCTCTTACCGAAGGGTAAGAGAAAGTTGTGTGCTGTGCGCCAGTCACACCAGATTTTTTTGTTTTGTTTTTTCAAAGGTGATCGCAATCGCCTTCGAAGGGCGGCCATCCGAGATCTTTAAGGAATTACAATCCATTCTAAAAAAAAAAAAACCTGTCTATTGTTGTTTTACTATAGACTTGAGAATTCAATGATTATTTCTCATTTTGTCAATATATAAATAGTAGAAAAATTTGTTACTATGTGTAAATAAAAAATAATTTTAGTCGCCTACTTTTTGCACTCACACCCGTAACTAATACACTAGGTCATGGGCGTAGCCAGGGGGAGGCAGGGGGGGCATTGCCCCTCCTGGCTTGTCCTAAAAAAAAAAAAAAAAACAAATATATATTTTTCCCATTGGGATTTTTTCTTTTTTAACGCCCCAATCCACTAGATTAATTTAATTTTTTTTTATTTAAATAAATAATTAATAATCTATGTATATATTAATTGCAAACCCCCTCGCGCCCTATCGAGGGGTTGCCCCCCTAACAAGATGTTTGGCTACGCCCATGCACTAGGTGATATGTTTCAAGTTTTTTTTTTTTTTTTTTTGAAATACATACATTTTCGATATTATTATCGAAGTTGTGAATTGTAGATATCTTAAAAAAAAAAAAACTGTTATATGGAAAGAGTATTAATTAATTCACTGATAAAAACTTAAAACATGTCATCTACTGTAGAACACTAACTTTAAATCCCGGTGGGAATATTTATTATACCCACAAACACACATTTTAGAGAAAATGGGAAAATCCGAATAAAAAAAATGCATTTTTCACAAAAATGGCGAATTGAGGTTCTTGGGGGGCCGAAATTACTTTTGAGAGGTTCATTTAAGGAAGCTTTCAGCATAGAAAGCATATTGGTATCTTATTCCGGTTAAAAGTTATATTATACATGGTAAAATCATTGCTCAGGGGCCCACGTCTTGCGGGTACGTGGATGGCGACCACGAGCTGCCCGAGCTGGGACAGGCAGTCCTTCAGTTCTTTAAATGTCTGTCTCTTCCTTCCTTTTTTTCAACAGGCGTCAGGCGACGGGCCGGCCTGTCCTATTACCGTAAAAACGTATGATAGGGTTGGACGGAAGGAGTGAGGTCGCGGGACAAGGCGAGGAGAGAAGAAGATACATTGTAAAATCAAAATTTTTACCCAAAAATGGCGATTTTAAAATCGCAATTTCGAAAATTCGCTTCTTAAATGACGCCTACACAATAAAAGTAATCTACATGCCAAATTTCAGCTTTATAGGTATTATAGTTTAGGCTGGGCGTTAGGGCTGGCGTAATGGTTTCTTACCGACCTCGATAATGAAAAAAACCGGTTTTTCTCGAAAGTCGGTAAAAATTTTTTACCGCCCGCGGACCAAAGTTTGCCGCCCGAACATTTTTTTTTTTGCGAACCAAAATTTTTCCCAGGCCGAAAATATTTTACCTTTTTTTTAGAGACGCCAATTTTTTGCCGAAACATTTTTTTTTTTCCGCGGAACCAAATTTTTTCACAATTTGGTTTGGCTGCGAACATTTTTTTTCTCGCCGACCCAAAATTTTTTACCGCCCGAAAATAGTTTTTCGACTTTCGAAAAAACCGGTTTTTTCGAATTAGTTTGTTATCCGTTTTCGGTAAAATTTTTACCGTTTTCTTTTCGTCCAGCCCCTGGGCGTTGATCATCACTTAGTAAGTCACAAGTCTCTTTATATATAGAGATAAGCTTATAAAGAGATTAATTGATAATGTTTTTTTTCAAAAAATCCAATTTCCCTTTCAGAATGCATTTATTGTCTATAATTTTGCTCAAATAATAGAAACAATTGATTGAGAAAAGTCGGGTTGGTGAATCTCCATAGTTTTTAAAACTTGATGCTTATTTACACACAAGTTTTGTTTTTTGACGAGTTTTCGGTGTCAAAATTAATCACGAAATTCTTTTAAATTTTATTTTCCCAGATATTTTATTAAATTTATTGATTTACACTGGTTGGCCATATCCATAGATATCCCTCCAGCCATCATCAGAACCTTAAATATAAATATATTTTACATAGATGTATATAAAATTTGGTTTCGAAATTCCAACAGGAAATTCCCTAAATAGAGCATGACAGACAGACGGACATTAGTGAATTATATATATAGATAGATAGTTTGATGACGTAGCTATTCTCTATAACGGCAAACTTTTTTTTTTATCATCGAACCCTAATTTCTCTTTTCTAAAATTGATAAATTTATTTTCATAAAATTATCATATCAAATACCAATACGAATCATTTTTTTTTTTTTTCCAAGTAGGTAGTAGACTTGTATGATAATTTCAACTTGATTAATAATTCATTCATTCATTCATTCATTGATCAGCATCATCGGATTCCGAGTCCGAGCGTAATTTCTCTATCAATTACCAACCTTTCTACTTTAACTAATCATAATAACCAATACATAGAGATAAGCATTTTGATGACCACAAGGAGGAAGAAAAATCCAGACAAATGTATCGCTTCACTGAATCTTTTTATAATGAGGTTTGTCTTTAGGCTATATAAAAAATATAACCTGCGAGAGACTTTGGCATTCCTTAGTGTTTTTTGTTTTGTTTTTTTAATTTCTAAGAAAAACAAAAAAAAAGGAAACAACAATTTGCCTTCTTTAGGAGAATCGATTCTTACTAATATAGGGAAATGTGATTTCGTCTTTATGTTCTTATACAATATGCATTCAAAGTATTATCACGGTAAAGATAAAATAAAATAATATAGTATAAAATAGTTGAATATAATCTCATAATGTTTTTTATATGGCATATCTACTTTTAAAATGAAACAATATATGATTTGAAAATTCCTAGAGGGGGGAAAATATCCCATTGTCTCGTTGATAGCCGTGATATTTGCAGTGATAATAGCAATACTTCGAATTGGTATGAGAATTTTAATATAATATGTTTTTTGTGTTTACAGTGGTAAAACAAAATATCTTATGTATTTGTTATTAATTCCATGTATGTTGGTTCAAACCAGAACCATAACAAGGGTTAGGAATTTTTTTTTTTATTGAACTAAATTAAATTTGGCTCCATTCTTCTTGTGAAATAGGTTTGGTAGATTCGGAGGCTGAACCGATTTTCGATTCGTCGATTTTAAAATCGAAACCAAATAATCGATTTAAAATAAAAATCGATTTTTGCCTTTAAAAAAATCACTCAAAATCGATTTTCGATTAAAATCGAAATCGATTCGACCAACACTATTGTGAAATATTCCTTCTTAGCTTTGGCAAAAAGAAGACGTTACATTTTTCAGCAGATTTTTTATTAAATTGCTTGAAGGTGTGGCTGTGAGGTGATTATAATAGAGGGCAGGCAAATTGGAATGCTCGAGGTTCAATAAAACTCCCAGAATATGACGACGTTTCGGCCTGAATTTATGTCCACTTTGCATTATGTGTATAATTTCCAATAACTGAAGATGGTCAAATAAATTCAGGCCGAAACATCGTCTTATTCTGGGAGTTTTATTGAGCCTCGAGCATTCCAATTTGGCTGATATCTCCATCCCTCTATTATTATATGATTTTCATTAATTATTAAGGTAATATTTCCTAATATTTCGGAGGATGGACACTCAGTCAAGGGAGAAAAGTCGACTCTGACTTTAGTCAAGAATCGATCTTTTACTGAAAATAATCGACTTTTTAGAATCGAGTTGGAACTCTTTCAAGTCGATTAGAATCGATTCTCACTGGACGACTTCGAGTTTTTTCTTTACAATACTTAGCATTCGATGGTTATATAGTTTGTAATTTTTCTTCCCCTTTTATCACATAACATATCAATCAACACATTTCGGTTTGTTGAACATATGTGGCATTCTTAATTCCTCAATTTTAATGTTTTATTTTGATACTCAATTTGATATTTTATTTTAATGTTCGGTGCCATATCACGTGCAATTTCTGGATAGAATATTCTTTTATAAAAATATTGAAAACAATATTGTGTGTATTGTATTCATAGGCGCCGAACTGTGGGGGGGAGGGTAATTGCCCCCCTGGCATCCTACAGAGGGGGCAGAGGGGGCAAAATTTCTTCTTTTATTTCATTTATTATTAAAAATGATATATTTTTACTTTTGAAAAATAAAATCTTCTAAATTAAAAGAATAAGAAATTCATTTTTTTCCAAATTTCCAAAAAAGTTTTGAAAAATCACTACCAAATTTTTTAAAATTTTAATTTGATTAAAATTGTGATTTTATTTAAAATTTTTAAAGTTTTATAGTAGATTTGTTTTTGTTTTATACTATTTGAACATATTAAATTATTTTAATTTTCTAAAAAAAAATTTTTGCCCCCCCCTGATTCAAATTCGTTCCGGCGCCCCTGATTGTATTTAATAAAATGTTTAAATACTTAATAAATCTTATATTATATTAATAAATAAATATATTTAAAATTTACTGAGTATTTCCTAAAGTAAAAATTAAACTTGAAAGTCGAAAAGTCGACTTTCAGAAATGATTAATCGATTCCGAGAATCGAAAAATATCAAGTCGATTCTAAAATCGAAAATCGACTTTTCTTATCCTACCACAGTGGATTTCACCTTTCTCATCACGAATGTCCCATACAATTAAAACGCTTGACTTGAAAAAGACCATATTCCAATTATCAGAATAATTGATTAATTCAATTAAGAGTCGTCTTGAAATCTCAATCTGAATTGCAAGCTGGTCTTTATTATATTTATAATAAATAAAATACATCCTTAAATTATTGAGTTGGCCATTTTAGTTTAGTATGAATTAGCAAAAAAAAAGAAGAGGGGGAAGGGGATTCCTCTTTTTTTCTTTTATGAAATGTCGTGACGCAGCAGTAGCTCCTTCCTTCTTCTCTTCGTCAAAGTGCTTTTTAATGGCAGAGATTCAGCCAATTCCCATATCCAGGATTTATTTCATTAAACTTTTATATAGACTTAATGAAAAAATTCCAAAGCAATGGCCTTGATGTGAACTCAGAACACGTTAATCTCTCTCTCTCTCTCTCTTTGGTTCGATATTTATCTAAAGACGGATGATAAAGGATCATCTCGATAGGTGAAATTTACCGTATATTCGCCCTCCCCTCTGATGAATATCAGTTTTTTTTTTAAATTCCTTCTGATCAGTGGATAGAAAGTGAAATATTTTTTTTTATATATTTTTGCACGCGATGTGACCCGCATGTCAACCGCAACCTCTCTAACTTTATTTCATCTTTTTTAAGAGGAAATCGCGTCATCCGGGGTCAGAGGTTCAAGTCAAGACCTATTTCCATGGAGCAGCCCCCCCACAAACCATCATAAATGATTGCGTCTGTTAACGCGCCTAAATTAACGAAATGATAGGATATAAATTCTATGTGTGTGTGTGTGTGTAAAAAATAAAAAAAAACTGCACACCTTAACCAAATTCACGAACGAAATTCATTAAATTAGTTAGAAAGTTGAAATGCATTACTATGAATAACAAATTTACTAACGGCTAATGTGTAACCTATTACACCTATCAATAAATAAGCCCGAAAAAGAAAAGGAAAAAAAAAAGAATTTAGAGAGATAGAGCAATTAGAAAACATTTTTTTTTACTTTCTCTTACCTCTATATATACTTATGTTAATTAATATATAGAGAGAGAAAGTATTGGATTCATGTCAAAAATTCGATGTCGAGATTTTGACGGATATACACGTTTTGAGGTCCTCTGAATACCAAAAAGTGATTTTCGCGACATGGTCTGTCTTGCTGAGTGTCTGTCTGTCTGTCTGTCTCTGTTCAATTTTAAGCATGAAGGAAGTGAGCTATGAGGCTGAAATTTTATATTTTACATTTAACATTGTAAGTTAGGCACCCCCCCCCCTGGCACGTGACACGAAGCTCTTAAACAAAATCGGCCAAAAAGTACTAGTACTTTACTGATGTACTTTTTCAGTTTTTTTTTTCGATTTTCCCAAAATTCGCTCTAACGATTTTGATTAAAATTCAAAAATCAATTATTTTTTAGATGCTCTTTCTCATTTTGCTTTCAAAATTGTTTGAAGCAGACTTTACTCTTATACTTCATAGGAAAGATAGGAAAAATAATTGCCATGGTAACAAAATATAAATATTTTCAACACAAAAAATCTGGTGTGACAAGCACAGTACAAAATTTTCTCTTACCAAACTTTTTTTTTTTATAATGTTTTAAACACTCACACTTTTTTCTCATTCACACTCACATTCACAGAGTCTTTTCGGCAACTTAGGCCATTTAAGACTTTTACGATAACCGTTATTTAATAATATATATTTATTTGGGGTCCAGGCATTCTTATTTAAGCCATTTGGTATCCAGATGGCTTAAATAAAATCATCGGACTGCCTGGGTCGAACCCGCGACGTTTGGTATAAGAGGTTAGCACGCTAACCTCTACGCCAAACCCCGCGGGCCTTTTCTTTTTCTCTTACCAAAGTTAAGAGAAAGTTGTGTGCTGTGCGGCCATTCACAGCAGATTTTTTTAATTTTAAAATTGCAAAAAGTATTTAAAGAAATAGAACTTATGGAGTAGCAAGAAGAAAGAAAAAAAAATTCAAAAATTAAATAAAACTTTCTCTTTTAGTGCTGACGTTTCGAGCAAAGGTCATCAGAATCTGTAGTTGAAATATAAAAAGGTTTTTTGTTAGATGGGAAGAATATAGAATGAATAAGTCAAGATATAGGCCTAATATTAAAATAACAATTTTCCCCTTGGACCATGGCTCAATGGTAGAGTTTCAGTCAAGAGTTTGCATCCCGTCTTTTGCGACGAAAATTTATTTCATTTGAAATAGCTACCTCTAAAATTTCTACTTTCTCTTACCCAGTCATGGGCGTAACTAGAGAATTTGGTTGGGGGTCCAAGGGACCAGCCATCCTCGCTGGGGGGGGGACCAACTATCCTCCGGGGCCTGGAAAGCCCCATATTTTCTCAATTTTTCTTGGGGCAGGGAGCTTTCTGGGGGAGGGGGACGAGCCTTCTGGAGGGGACCGGCACCCCCTAGTTACGCCCATGTACCCAGTATATGAAATATATAGAGAGAAAGAATTGCGATCATGTCAAAAATTGGATGTCGAGATTTTTGTTAATTATAATGCTTGTTACTAGGAATAATGATCAGGTAATTTGGTTCTAATCCCATTTTAGAAATAAAGTTAAAGTTTGATGAGAAAGGAGAGAAAACTGAAACGTTAATTGGTGGTTGTTATCCCCATATGTGTAGGGGTCAAAATGAAACATTTGACTTTGGTCTCTCTCTCTTTTTTAAGGATAAGGGGGGGGGGGGGGGATTTATTGAATCGCTATTGAATGGCTCCTTGTAAACAAACAAAGAAGCAAAAGCCGCCGCTTTGGTATTTCGGTAGCCTCTCTGGACCTAAAATGGGTTTAATTTATAAATAGCCACCACGTTTAAGCAGCCGACAACCGGAAGTTAACAAAAAAATGGCAATTATTTAAATATTTAAGAGGATTTAGTTAGTTATTACATAAATCGTTTGTTGTTGTTGTTGCTAAGTCTCGCAGCTTATTTTTTTAAACAAGGCTGATTTGTGTTATATGTAAAAACGAGAAAGTAAAAAAGAAGATAGAGAAGAAACATTTTTGTTGATATATTTATTGTTATGACCTTCTCACTTGAAGCAAATTTTCATTATAATTTCAAATTATTAATAATTAAAGTCCGGGGAGAAAAATATACACTATTTTTTTTCTTTCAATACAATAAATTGTGGAGTTTATTAAAGTGTAATGTATGCAATGTAAATAAAGGAATGAATAAATCAAGAAAATATTTAAATTTATATATTGAGAGATGGGTTTCTAAAAAATTAAAATAAAATAATAGATAACCAAGTTGCAATATATTCCCACTTTTTGAAAATAGTATCTTGACATTTTCAATCGTTAACATAATTAAATTAGGAATGGAAAAGGCGCTCGAAAAGTCGATTTTCGATTTTGGAATCGACTTGATATTTTTCGATTCTCGGAATCGATTAATCATTTCTGAAAGTCGACTTTTTAATCTAACTCGTGCTTAGGAGACACTCAGTAAATATCAAATTTATTTGTAATATAAGATTTATTAAGTATTTAAACATTTTATTAAATACAATACACACAATTATTGTTTTCAATATTTTTATAAAAGAAATATTCTATCCAGAAATTGCACGTGATATGGCACCGAACATTAAAATAAAATATGAAAGTTGAGTATCAAAATAAAACATTAAAATTGAGGAATTAAGAATGCCACATATGTTCACTAACCGATCTTAGAAAGCGTGTTGAATGGTGTGTTATGTATTTGTAGTTTCGACTTCACAGAGGTCAACATCACGCTTATATCAAACAAAATTTACATTTCTCATGAAATAAATTGACATTTGAAGACATTTTTATTTTATATACGTCATGGTTAAATTTCCTGAAAAATAAAAAATTAAAAAAAAAAAAAAAACAATTATTCATACTATCTGAATATACCTCAAGGCGGAACAGGAGCGAAGGTGTTTCGCATGTTTTTCTCGATAAGAGGGCGTAGTGTATCATAAAAAGTATGCCCAAATATCAATTCAAAAATTTGCCAAGAGATGTCAGAATGGTAGCTAATAATATTTAATGCATTTGTTTGATTTTCATTGATCTTTTAACAATAAATACTTTATAAATGTTATTATATATCTTTTATAAAAGCATAAAAATATATAAATATAAGCCAGATATAGGCTAATACTATATCGTCTGTTAGACTAGCCTGCCATCTATTGCAAGAATGCTGAACTAATTTGACAGATGAATTTTAAATAAATCATCTAAGCTTATTTTAAAAATTTCTTAATTAATAATAGTCTAGTTTTTTTTTTAAAGTACGTTTAGACGTCACTCCTGAACCCCCCTTAATACAAGTAAACTTGGAAATTCATTTAGTAAGTTATATAATTTTGTACATCCTCAAAGTCAAAGAAAAATATGTTGTAAGCATTAGCAGTACAAAGAAAGTAGAGTTTTTTCAAAATCGATGCTAAAGTGGCCTGGTAATTAATCTGATCGGAGTGAGGTAAAGGTCATTATTATTCACTATGAGATAAAGGCATTAAAAATACAAATAGAAAAAAAAAAGAATAGGAATGGATAATTTTTATCCAAACGCATATTTTAATTATTTATAAATTATCGATCTTTAACGACCAAATAGAGTGAATGAAATAGATAATGTTTAGTATTTAAATGACCTAAAAAAAAAAAAATATAACTTATATATATAAAGATATATAAAAAACTAAATCAATTTTTTTAATAAGTCCACCACCTAGCTACTTGACAGATATACAGATAAAATTTCTCAGTTCATAAATATAAGAATAATTTAATCTCTTTGTCTCCAGCTGACTCGGGCCCGCCTGCGGAGGACCATCCCCTTTTCTTAATTATGAAAAGAAATTTTTTTATTTTTAACACACACCCTTTTTTTCTCATTCACACTCACATTCGCACAGTCTTTTCAACAACTTGGCCATTTAAGACTTTAAACGATACTCGTATGTTTAATATATCAATTTGGGGTCCAGGCATTCTTGTTTAACAAATTTGGTATCCAAATGGCTTAAATAAAATCATCGGACTGCTTGAGGTCCGAATCCGCGACGTTTGGCATACGGGGTTGGCACGCTAACCCCTACACCAAGCCCCGAGGGTGAAAAGAGAATTAATTTTAGTATTCCAATCCAGTACCTGCTTGAAGATTTGTTTACATTCATAGAATACATAAATGCAAAGAATACATAAATGTCTCTCTATAAATTTCCTATGGGAGAAATCGTAACTTTCAGAATTGAAAACTCAAAAAGTTATAGGAATTTCGGAACCCGAGTATATTTCCTGGACTCGTCATAACGTCGTCTATAAGACTGCAAAATTTCATATGACAATTCCAACACGAAGTTGCCATCAGGCAAAAAAAAATATATTTTTAGAAAAATAGTAAAAGAACTTTTATAAAAATAGACAGTTATGTTCATAATTTAGAATAAAAATTCTTGTTGGTGCCAATCACAAAAAAACAAAAAATTTTGTTTTTAGCCAAAATACAATACTTAAGCTCATGTAGAGATAAGAAAAAAATTTTGAAATCTCTAGATACGATTATTCGACTTTTCCAGAAAGTAAAAATATTTTTTTTTTATAAATATATAATTATTATAGTATAAAAAATAAAGAAAAAGCGCCGTTGGGGAAGGTAGGGGTCAAAATATCGTTGAGTGACTGTTCGTGTTTTAATCGGCGGCGCAAGATCCCGTTGGAGTTGACCCCTGGTGCTCTACAGGGTCATTGGGGCTCAGCCCCCCGGGGCCCTATGCATGCAAATGGTGCAGATGGACGACCGACGCCCCCCACGTCTTCTCTCTCTCTCTCCGACACCGCCCAGAATAAGCAGCATCTTGATAAAAAAAAAAAAAAAGAGAAACGAAAACGTCTCTCAAGATTCATCTGTTGCTAAACTAGTAGATGTCATTTTAATATTCAATCACGTTTGCTTAAACGAAATTTCATTTAGATTATTAATAATATAAATAGAAGCTGCTGCAAGGGACCGCGCCCGTTTAAGGACCATTATCCTATACAAAAGAAATTTTTGGATAAACCTTCGAATTTCTGAGTTTAATAAAAGCCAGGCCCTTTTTTAGGGGAGGAAATATTAGAGTGACGAAAAAATTCAGTGATGAATCAAATATGAATTAATCTATGTTAAGGGGGGGGGGGGGTAGGAGTTGATGCAATTGACATGTTACTGCCAAGAGATGGGGGGTTAATCTTTTTGTTTTAAATACAATCTACATATATAATTCACTAATGTCCGTTTTCTTCTGTCACGCTCTTTTCAACTTCTTTATATCAAAAGAGACCTCGGACGAAAATTTCATCCCAAATTTCTATAACTTTTAGTTATTAATTCTAAAGTTACCATTTCTCGCCATAGGAAATATATAGGAAATAAATTTACTATGTCACAAATATGGATATTTATATATTCTTTTCATTTGTGTATTCCATAATATAAACAAATCCTCAAGCGGCACTGAATTGGAATGGAATAATAATAATTTTCTCTTAGCGTGCCAACCTCGTATACCAAAAGTCGCGGGTTTGGACCCCAGGCAATCCGATGATTTTATTTAAGACATTTGAATACCAAATGGCTTAAATAAGAATGCCTGAACCCCCAATAGATATATTAACACATACGAGTATCTCTAACAGTCTTAAATGGCCTAAGTTGCCGAAAAGACTGTTTTGCCATTGAGTGTTTTTGCCTAATCGGTGTGCTTTGGCATTGGGCAAATATTCGCAAAATGAGCAAAAACGCTCAATGACAAAATATTTTGTCCAATAATGTCGAATCATGTCCAATTGTGTTTTGCCTCCTCGACGTGTTGATTCATAGAAAAGCATTGAAAAAACAGTTGCTCTATCGGGGTGCTTTCAGTCTTACTTTTCCATAAAGATCATTTTTTTGCTACAATGTTTTTCTAATAGTGTTTTTTCTACAATGTTTTTCTAATCATGTTTTTGCTACCAAGACATTTCCAATTATGTTTTTTAATATAATGTTTTTTCATATAAGAAGCTTTTTGTAACCATATTTTTTTGTTCTGTGTTCTTTTATGTTACTCTTGTAAACGGGTGTATGACGGGCCAACAGCCAAAATAAATTAAAAAAAAGTTCATAAATCAATGCTTTCCAATGGGCAAATCTTGAGTTTCTGGAATTTTTTGCGCCTCCCCTTTTGACGGACACTCCTCTATTATAATTTATATATATATATTTAATATAAATTTATAATAATATTTTCAAAGAAATTAATTAATTTCTGTTTGAATGTAGGCCACCAGAAAGAGCAAACTTAATTATGGGCCTTAATATTGAATATAAATCAAAATGAGTCATGTGGGTTGCTTAGTTCCTAAACCTGAATTAAATGAAGGCTGTAAGGTAGGTGGTCCCGAAGAAACAGCGTGTGGAACGTCCACCGATTGCTGAAATTTAATAAACGTTAAATGGTCACAGTAGTCTAGAGGTTTAATAATAAAAGAAGAAAAAATAAAATCGATGAGACTGTGAATGAAAATTTGTAGATGTATGGATAAATAGTGCGTGCTGTGCGTGACACAAGATCTCCACCTCCTCCTCCTCCTCCATCTCCATTTTATCTAAATGTTATTACGTCTTAAGATTCGTGTTGAAGTCGGCGAGTTTGATAGCTCTACTATAATATCGAAAGGAAAAATCATGAACATTTTGCAGAAAAATAAACTGTTAAGCCCCTCCCCCCTTTGAGATGTTTATTTATCATCAAAGCAAAAGAGTTTGAGCAATTTATTAACCTGTGCCTTCTTTGATCTCTTCGATCTAGTTTAATAAATTGCCAGTTCTTGAGAGGATTAATTTCATAAAAGAGACGATGAATTTATTATCTGAATAATAAACTCGAAACGTCAATTAGATTCTTGAATAGAATAAATTTTTATTTGAATTTTTTCACAGTATATATGTAATATATATATAGAAAGAAAGTATTGGATTCATGTCCAAAATTCGATGTCGAGATTTTGATGGATCTTCACGTTTGAGGTCCCTGACCAAAAAATCTGGTGGACTGGCGCACAGCACACAACTTTCTCTTACCTTCGGTAATCGAAAGTTGTAACTGTGCTTTCACCCAGATTTTTTGTCGACATTATTTAGTTCCCGACAGTAGGGACATTGAATTCAAGATGTAAAATTATAAGATGGGAAAATATTTTATTTTTTACATCAACCATTTTCCTATCTTCTATGAAATACAAAGATAAAGTGGTCTTCAGAAATTTCAATCGCAAAATGAGAATATACATTTTAAAGAATTAAAAAATAATTATTTTTAATTTAAAAAATCGTTGGAGCAAATTTTAGAAAATCGAAAAATGAAAAAGTACATCAGTAAGTACTAGTACTCTTTGGCCATTTATTAAAACTTATTTTCCTCCCGGGTGTTTAACTTAAATATAAAATTTCAACCTCCTAGCTCAATTCCTTCATGCTTAAAATTAAACACACACCCACACACACACACACACACACACCCACACACCCACACACACACAAGACGACCATGTCCGAAACACTTTTTGATTCAGGGGACCTCAAAACGTGAAGATCCAATCATCAAATCTCGACATCGAATTTTTTGACATGAATCCAATACTTTCTCTCTATATATATATTACATATATACATAGGTAAGAGAAGTAAAAAGGTTTTTCGCGCATGTTGTCTTGGGTGTGTCAAATTTTAAGCATGAAGGAATTGAGCTATGAGTTGAAATTTTATATTTAAGTTAAACACCTCCCGGGACCGGAAAAATAAGCTTTTAATCAAAATCGGCCAAAGAGTACATAGTACTTTACTGATGTACTTTTTCAGTTTTTTCGATTTTCTCAAAATTTGCTCCAACGATTTTTTTTTAAATTCAAAAATCAATTATTTTTTAGATGCTCTTTAAAAATGTATATTCTCATTTTGCATTGAAAATCTTCTGAAGACCACTTTACTCTTGTATTTCATAGGGAGATAGGAGAAATGGTTGCCATGGTAACAAAATATAAATATTTTCCCATACTTATAAATTTTATATCTGAATTCATATGTTCCGTACTGTCGGGAACTAAATATATGTCACACAAAAAATCTGGTGATAACACAGTACACAACTTTCATTACCGAAGGTAAGAGAAAGTTGTTCTGTGCGCCAGTCACACCATATTTTTTTTTTTTTATATATCAATCTACTGATTAATGATTTTTTTTTTGAGAAATTTTCAGACACATGGCAAGTTTTTTTATGTTTACCAAAAGTATGACCCGCTGTAACGTTACTTGTTATAAAAGTGGCCAGGCTTGAATGTGGGATTTAAAAATTTTGTAGCCTTATGCTTCAGGAGGCAAGCTGTTTGCATGTTTATGCCGATAAGATGGCGTTATGGGTCTTAAAAATTTAGCCAAAAAGTTCAACTATTACGAAAATTTGCCAACAGATGGCAGGATGGTAGGCGTATATTTAATCTCATGTGTTTGTGTGATTTTCGTTGAACTTTTAATAAAAAGTAGTTCATAAATATTTTTATATAACTATTATATATCATTTATAACCAATATCCCCCATACAAGGGGAGAGTAATTACCTCCCCCCCCCGAGATTTGAGAAAAATATTTTTTATTTATATTTTTAATATAAAATTTTAAAAACTAATACTTAAAAATTTTGTATATATATTCTGGTAAACAACTACAGAATGCATCTTTAAATTACCGATTATAAGAAAAAATTGTGTGCTGTGCGATCAGTCACACCAGATTACCCCCCCCCCCCCGAGAAACTCCTCTGGATCCGCCACTGTTTATAACAGCATAAATATATAAATTAAGGCTTATAAGTGATCTGATAATGCCGGCTGTTAGACTAGCCTGCCATCTATTGCAAGAGTGCTGAACTCTTTGGGCGTTAATTTTTAAATAAATACGAAATTTATTTTTGAGTTGGTCATCGCTTTATTTAATTATTATAGGTTGGATATTAATGATTTTTACATTTAAAAAAAATACATTTTTTTTTTTTTTTTTTTTGCATTTTTCAATAAATATAAAAATTTTTTTTTTTAATTAATAGTAATTAAAAAAAAGCATTCTATTATGTAAAGTGTTTACGAATTTAAATATTGCAATAATTTAAAAAAATACTTTAAAATCCCTCAGAAGTTTCGGACTAAAGATGATGATTCAATGTGACTTCGTGAAGCCATTTACAAGAAACATTTTATCGCTCGGGAATGGAAAGGGTACAAGAAGCGAGATCTCTTCCTCTATGCTACGAAAATGTCTTCAATATTTTTGTTTATCATTCTTTCTCTGGCTGCATTGCCTTTTAGTTGAATGTGCGCCTGCGAATTCATTATCCACAGCATTAAATATCATCACCGAATTTGAAGGGAACTAATCAAAGTTATTAACCCCGCATGGTCCTGAATAAGGAGCCGTTTGTGCTTCGAAACGTTGACTAGTCTCGCTAAATAAATTGGCCTGATTTTCATCTCCGAGTTTAATTATTGACAACGTTCCCAATCATATTTTTCCAAAGAGCTGGTTTTTTAATAAATTGAAATAAATAAATAAAAGTTCGAAGGAATAAATAAATATATCCCCCCCCCCTCCCTTTAATATAATTATAGGCGTATTTTTTTTTTTTATTATTGAAATTCATATTTGAATAAAAAATCAGAGTTATATTGATAAATTGATCTTTCATACACGATTGAATAAAAACAATCGTACAATTATTTTTTATTATTTTTTATTTTTTTTTTTGTATTCAATGAACCCCAAAACCGTTGAATTTCAATAACGAATTCCTATTCAGGTGTTGTTATAGGAAAGTAAAAATATTAGCCTGTTCACTCTCACCAGCATGTTTTTTAAATATGGATCACTTCCATCCATATTAACGACAAAGTCGAAGGTCAAAGTAAAGTCTTGGACTGGAAGCATTAAAGGAGAGTGAGAGAGTCAAGGTGGAGAGAGTTCGAGGAATGTTTGTTTTATTTTTTTTGTCGAGTGGCCTATTATGGTAGAAAGTTCTACATATACTACTTTAATGAAAATTTAGAACAATCGCTGTGTTAAGTTCGTGAATAATTAGTGTTATCATAGTGAATAATAGGTAGAGCCCGGATGTTTATGCACATTCAAACCTTAAAATATGCACGCATTAATGCACTATAAAATGACCAAATATGCACAATGAAGGGAAAAAACAGTAAAAATATGCTCTATCACAAATTGAGTTGCATTTTTTTTTTTTTTTTTTTTTTTATTTCAATGAACAAGAAGCAATTTCACTAAATTTTCTTCCTTTATGGACATGCGTTTATCTGAGAACACGTTCTTGAACGCAGAAAATGATCTTTGAAGTCAGAGCCACATACTTGAAATCTGGGACAAATTGAAGTTGAAATGTTGATTTTTCCACCCTGTAAAGCGCGAAAGTTGGAAAATATTAAAAATAATTTTTATATTGTGACACATAAATTAGACTTTAAAAGTAAATACAAAAAAATATTCAAAATATGCTTTTTTTTTAAATGTTAAAAAAATGCATGAAAAATAAGGTCGTTTTGGTTAAAAATTGGCAAAACATGCTTTGTGCATGGAATTTGTTCGAAGAAAATTTCTGAAATGAAACCCTTTTGGACTTAATGTTCTAAATATTACTGCAAACGATGATTTTTGGCGATGTATAAAAGAATTTTCCCATTTTTTTTTTCTAAATGAGAAAATGACAAAAATAATATTTAACAGGATTACCTCTTAAACTATTTCAGATTACAAAAACATTAGGGAAATTAATTAATTAAATATATATGTATTTAACACAAAGAATATGCAATATTTAAGCTACGAGTTAATGGGTAGGGGAAATTACCAGATGCGCAATCCATATTCTCCCAAATGGGAAGAATTTTGCTTACAAATTATAAAAAATCTGATGTGCCTGGACGCACAGCACACAACTTTCTCTTACCTTAGATAATTGAAAGTTGTGTCCTGTGCTTGTCGCATTAGATTTTTTTGTGTCGTCATATGTTCAATTTCCGGCAGTATAAGAATCAGTGCTGCCAACTAAAATTTGCAAAAAAAGAAAGCCCGAGAAATTTTCCCTCCGCCGAAACGTCGAGGTCGCAAGCCAGCCAGAGACCAGTCAACACCTCGAACGCCTCAGCAGTAAGCAAATCCAAAAACAAATCACTTCGACTATCAACACGCAAACCGACACCACACAACCCAACACATCTCAAAGGAAAACACAAGCCTCGGAAACATCGACTTGGGGGAGTAGGCAGATTAAAGCCCCGAAGTCAACCTAAATTAAACACAGACACGATCACACACACAAACACCCAATCTAAATCTCAGGAACATATCCAAGCCCCTAACACATCCACTAACCAAACCAATAACACCTCGACTTGGGAAGGCAGATTGAGGCCCCGTAGTCAACCAAACCGAACACAAGCACAATTACACACACCCAACCTTCCTCCAGCTCTCAGAGACCAAACCACGCCTCTGAGGCATCCACCGTATTGACCTGGGGACCAGCAAGACTGAAAATGGCTCCAAAAGGAGAGCCGAAACGTCGAGTAAATCTCAACATCACACGCGACTTAACCCGAGAAAACTTATCTTCATATATAAGTAAGAGAAAGTAAAAATCGTAGTTAATTTTTTTTTTTTATAAAATACTTTCAGTCAATAATGGAGAAAGTATTTATTCTCTACATTTATTGCCGCGCGCGATTTTTGATCACCAAGGACTGACTATATTTTTAAGTAGTTAATTAAATTTTGCCATGCACTGTTAATTTGTAGAATGTTATATATATATATTTTTTTAAACAAATTTATAACTACAATAAATAAAGGGAGCACGAACTCAGGGGGGGGTTTTATTGATCCCATTATACTATTTATTGGTCAGTAAATGAGTGTTTTTATTTAACTGATTTGACCGGGATTTGAAACCCGGTCTTTCCTTTCTAAAGACGCGAAAGAGAGAGAGAGCTCCACCCTTACGAGATAGATAGATCCATATCCTCCAGCTGCTTTTGCTTGGAGAGGTCAAACCGAATTCCATCTAACTATTCAATCATCTCATCTCTCTGATGCTCGTAAAAGAGAGAGAGAAAAAAAAAACGGCACAATGTCCATCTATCCAATCCGTTTTTGTCTCCCCCTCGGGGTCGAACCGGTTCGTACCTTGACTTTTAACAAGCACGAAAAATTATTCCTCGAATCAATTCGAGAGCAGCAGCATCCCGAAAAAAATAAAACATTCCGGTCGTCGTCGTCGTCGTCGCTGCTAATTAATAGCATTCTGAGCAACCTCCAACCTCCGAACTTGTTTGCCATTCATCTTTCTAATCGGACATTCCTTGCTCTAGAACAATGCCAGGTATCTGTTAGTACCCGAGGCGCTCTCATAATGAGCAAAAGAGTGACCAACCAGGAGAGCCAGGAAGCGGGCCCGGGCCCCAGAATGAATGAGGGCATAGGCCCGGCCCCGATCCGGGCTCGGGTCAGAGGTCTCGGCCAAGGCGTGGCAAACATAAATATGTGGAGGTGCATGCATATGTGTGTGCATTCGGACAGACGGACGGACAATAGCAACTTCTTTTTTGCTTTCCTCTTGTGAAGACGCCGCGAGCGAGAAGACCCTCCCGCCCTCCTCCCTCCTCTTTCATCATTATATAAATATAAATATGGAGATGTTAACAACGCACAATCAATTATTAGAATGGGAAACAAATGATTAAATTTTTGGCAAAACAATTAGAAAGTATTAGCCTGGACGTAAACCAATTGAGCAAAATGTTTTCTCATTGAGCAATACAATCCAAAATTTTATAAATGAAGAGGGGGCCCACCCCCCCCCCCACCCACCCCCCCTCCCAAAAATTTTCAAATCTATATATGGGGCATTCCACGCCAACTCGACCACTTCTGAACCCGACCATTTTTGATTTGGCTGAAACTTTGTCATCTTTTTGTACCCTATTGAAAACGTGTCTGAGAATTTTTTCAGATTTTTCGACCCAGCCAAAAAAAAGTTATAGCATTTTCAAAAAACATCGATTTTTTTTTCAAATAACCGTAAAACTGTCAAAAATTAACTTATCGGGACGATTTTTTTTGGAAATTTTTGTCTTTAAATGTACTTTTCAGAAAAAAATATGACAAAATTTTACAGATTCATCTTAAACGTTTTTTTTTGACATTTTCGGAAAAAAAACAAAAATTTCGGGATGAATGACACTTTTTTTTTTAATTTTTTTTTTTTTATAAAAAACTTTGATTTTTTTCTACAAATTCTCTGAAAATTTCAGAGTGGGATTATTTCGCGTTCTATTTTTTTTTTTTATTTTTGAAAAAAAAAAAAAATTTTTTCTCCGCTTATTTATCATGATGGTGCTCTTAAATTCTTCCAGGATTGACTGAGATTCTAGAAAATTGAAGAAAAATAATAATAATAATAGTTAGGGGTGATGAAAATCTAGAAAATTCCATTTATCCTGAAAAAGATAGAAATTAGTTGTGTATTCAACTACTGAAGAATTTGAAGCGTCAAGTAAAAGCTTAGAAACATGGGCGTAACTAGGGGGGTGCCAGGGGGGCCGGGCTTCCCCAGAAAGCTCCTTGCCCCAAAAAAATTGAGAAAATATGGGGCTTTTCAGGGCCTCCGGAGGGTGGCTGGTCCCATGGCTCCCCTTTAATTTTTCTTGGGGCAGGGGCTTTCTGGGAGGGCCGCCCCTGGCACCCCTAGTTGCCCGCCTGTTTCCAAGCTTTTTACTTGACGCTTCAAATTCTTCAGTCAGTTGAATACAACTTAATAATTTCTTCTTTCAGGATAAATATGGAATTTTCTCGATTTTCATCACCCCCAATTATTATTATTATTTTTCTTCAATTTTCTAAATCTCAGTCAATCCTGGAAGAATTTAGCACCATCATGATAAATAAGCGGAGAAAAAAAAAATTTTTTTTTCAAAATATAAAAAAAATAGAACGCGAAATATCCCCACTCTGAAATTTTCAGAAATTGTAGAAAAATCAAAGTTTTTTATAAAAAAAAAAATTAAAAAAAAATGTCATTCATCCCGAAATTTTGTTTTTTTCCGAAAATGTCAAAAAAAACGTTTAAGATGAATCTGTAAAATTTTGTCATATTTTTTTCTGAAAATACGTTTAAACACAAAAATTTCAAAAAAATCGTCCCGATAGTTAATTTTTGACAGTTTTACGATTATTTGAAAAAAAATCGATGTTTTTTGAAAATGCTATAACTTTTTTGGCTGGGTCATAAAATCTGAAAAAATTCTCAGACACGTTTTCAATAGGGTTCAAAAAGATGACAAAGTTTCAGCCAAATCAAAAATGGTCGGGTTCAGAGAGTGGTCGAGTTGGCGTGGAATGCCCATATATATAATTGGATACCAAATGGCTTAAATAAAAATGCCTGGACCCCCAATATATGTATATTAATTAATAACGGATATCGTAAATGTCTTATATGGCCTGAGTTGCCGAAAAGGACAGTGTGAATGTGTGTGTGAGTGTGAATGAGAAAAAAGTGTGAATGTTTAAAAAAAAAAAAACATACAGGGCCTCCATAATTAATCTTGAAATTTGCCAATGACAAAACTTTTTGCTAATCATGCTCAATTGTGTTTTTTAGTTTTGCTTAATAGGTGTTTGTTGACCCATGTTAAAAGTATTTAAAAAAAAACATTTTTAAGCACGATTCATCAAAAAATGTTTTCTCATTGAGCATTTTTTCTCAATTGGTGTGCTCCATAAACTTCTCAATTCTAGTAGGTAAAATATTTTTTCAGAAGTAAAATATTTTTTCACGGGGAGAATGTGGACGAAACGAGTGATTAAGCTCACCCCTAAATGAATACATTTTAAAGAAGGAAGCGGCGACACACGTAACTGCACACTTGACAATCATGCTTGTGCAATCTTTTTGTACCATCATGCACGAATTCCCTTCGGCACAAGCATGCTTGAGCAAGAAACAGCTTATGCCGAAAATTAACCTAAAAATGTCAAATTCAGAAGGTTATTTATTCGAAGATAACAAGAAATACTCACTTGCTTTAAACAGAATAAATATTAATATTTAAATTGAAATTTTAGATGAATTAATATATAGAAAAAAATAAAATATTAAATAATTAATTAATTATTAATTATTAATTAATATTAAATAAATATCAAATGTCAAGACGTCTATAAAATGGCGAGAGTTTTGCTTGAGCAAATATCCTTGTGCATCAAGCGGCTTGCACAATTAAAATGCTTGTGCAAAATTCTCAGACGCTACAGTTTGCTTGTACAAAGCCCCACAGGAGGGGGGGGGGTAGGGACCCCCCCCCCCCTGGCACCCCGGTACAGGGGGGGGGAGAGGGGCAAATTTTTTTTTTTTATTTTATTTATTTTTAAAAATTATTTAATTTTTATTTTAAAAATATAAAAACTATAAAATAAAAAAAAAAAAAAGAGAAATTCTTTTTTTTTTTTTTTAAATTTTTTTAAAAAATTTTTTAAATTCCACATTCTTTTTATTTTTTTAATTTTTTTTATAATGGGAGTTTTTTTTTATTTTTTTTTATTTTTATTTGTAGTTTATTTTTTTTTGTTTCTTTTTAATTTAAAAAATTTAAATTTTTTTTTTTTTTAAAAAATTTTTTTTCCCCCCCCTGATTCAAATTCGTTCCGGGCCCCCGCTTGTACAAAAAAGATTGCGCTTGTCAAGTTTGCAGTTATGTGTGTAGACGCTTTAAGAATAAAATATTTTTGGATTAGATTGTAAACAGAACAAAATTTTTACTCGAAAAGAAAAAGAAAGAAAAAATGCAATTTGCAATTGATTAAAATAAATAACTTGAGAAGAAACATTTATTAACCCTAAAGGACTTATAAATATTTGAATTACAATAAATAAATAGTTGGAGAGTCAGAATTAAAAAGATTGATGAAGAAAATAAAAAAGTCATTGAGCTGAAGATAAACGTTTTTTTTTTCTTCTCCAGGTCTCCAAATATGTTGAAAAATTTATTAATTTAAATATTTAAATGACGGCATTTGAGATTCTTCAAATAAAAACTTTTTATTATAAAAGCGTGTTTTTCTTTGGCATTCTACGGGAGTGATTTGTTAACAGCTCCGTATCATTATTTATTTTTGTCTGAGCCCCCTGAGAATCGGTTAAAATTTTAACTGGGGAATCTGCGTTTCTCAATCGTGTCACCCGAGTGAAAATGTTTAAAAATGATCGAGGGATCCGCACGCCGGCAGAGTGACACCCAGGGATACACACGCCCACACCAGGGACACAGAGTAGTTTGAAAGTGACCAGAAGAAAAATGTGTGTCCATGGTGTGGGCGTGTGTATCCCTGTGTCCCTAAGGGTTCACTATGCAGACCTGCTGCGGGCGTGTGGATCCCTCCAACATTGTTAATCATTTTTACTAGGGCAGTTCAAAAAAAAATATATATAGTTGGGTCAAGGAGCTACTAAAGTTCATCGCTGCAAAGTAGTTAATTCATTTTTTGATTCTATTGTAAATACGTATACTCGTATATAAATGAGAAATAATGAATCAATCCCCTTTTGAAGTCACTCTCTGCTAAAAGAGTGATATTGTTTTTAGAATTTCATTTATAAACCTTTTTTCATAGGAAATTGAAAATGTTTCAGCAATAATCAAATGTGTGGATATCTGTCAAAACAGCGACAACATTCAGCAAAGCGTAAACTTTACGTTTCCCTCTGAGCGGTCCACATGCTGAATGTTGTCGCTGTTTTGACAGATATCCACACATTTGATTATATAGGGGATTTTTTTTTTTTTTTTTTTTTTTTTTTTAAGTTTTAAATTTTTTTTTATTAAAAAAAATTTTTTTTTTTTTTTTTTTTAACCTTTTTTTTTAAGGTTAATTTTCTTGAAAAGGCAAATTATTCTGTAAATAAATAAATAAATAAATAAATAAATAAATAAATAAATATAATCAATATTGCCAGCTGGCTCTGAAGATCGCTCGGCCCTAAACGTCAGCCGTGAGGGACGAAAATCTAAATAAAAGAAAATTTGGCTGCAAACGTTCTTGTTATGGTGACTCCATCACCTTTAGATGTTCAGTCAGAAGTTGAACTAACACAATTTAATCGAATTCTTATTTTATTTTTCAATTTCCCAAAAATATACAGTATATTTTGCCAAATTTCTAAAATTTTAAATTAATCTTTCCATTTCAGTTTTACTTTATTCTATTGAAAATTGCTATAAAAACAAAATTCTTAATTAAAATCCAACAAAACATATCGAGATTATGTTGAATTTTCTCTCAAATTGAAAATCGACATATTTTTCTTTATTTTATTTAAATTGTATTAAATTGATTAAAAATATTTGTATTCGTGCCAGGGCCGGAACTAAGAGATTTTTTTTGGGGGGGGGAATTTAATTTGCTGCCCCATCCTTAAAATTTTCAATATAAAATTCATAGGATTTTACCTTTTTTTTAGTAAATCTTTCTTTAATTGCCGCTCCCTGATATCTGCCGCCCGGGGCAAATGCACCCACTGCCCCCCCCTAGATCCGGCCCTGATTCGTGCTAAATTTACTTAGAAATGTTTAAGATTCTTTCATATTAAATGTTTAATAAATTAGAGTAGGCCTATATTAGAGT
The DNA here is from genome assembly GCA_023213315.1 of Euborellia annulipes. NCBI lineage: Eukaryota > Metazoa > Arthropoda > Insecta > Dermaptera > Anisolabididae > Euborellia > Euborellia annulipes. The sequence goes on along the minus strand of JAKCPI010022460.1, from coordinate 4,369 downwards.
AGATTAAAACAGGACTTTTTAAGAAGAAACAAAATTTTACGTTTTTTTTTCTTTTTGACGTGCTGTGTATATTTGAAAGTGAAATGTTATACCTCTTGAATCCAAAATCGAAAGGCCTTATTTACAGATAAACTATAGTTATTTATCTAAGAAGGTATTTCTTGTTGTCAGAACCAAGTGTATTAAATAAATTTCATCGGATTGACTGGGAACTGAACCCACACCCCTAGGATTTTATTAATTTTAATGGAAATCTTTTAAAATGTTATGCGGAGCCTCAGTATTATTATTTTTATTATTATGCAAGTGAACTGCTCTGGAATATGAGTCAGGCTGACTTAAGCTTTTAGTAATGACACCAACATGACACCCGCCTTTCACCTACCAAGAGTTGGCTGAGGAGGCACGAAACCTTCGACCTTTGACCCTCCTCCTTGCCAATAAAAAAAAAAAAAGAAAATATGTTTCAACAAGCAACGAACGAAATTTCCTCTCAGCCGACAGCGAAACGTGTAGGAACAAAATAAATCCATACCGGAACGAAAACAATTTTTATTGCACTTGAACGTTTTTTGTTTTTTTGACGGATTTTAAAGAATTTGAAATTCAGGCCAAGGGTGAAAGGATTAAATAAATAAGTAAATAAAATTAAAATTGAATAAAAAGAAATTTATTTTTTTTATTTGTTCCACAAGAATTTGTTTGAAATAGTTTTATCAGGAATCAGGAACAATGATGAGAGATTTAATCGTGACAACAAATTTGCATTCTTTTTTTTTATATATCAAATGATTAGCAAGAAATTTCTTTTTTTTTTATACAAAACGAGGTGAGAAGTGAACTTGCTTTTGCTTGCATTCCTTATCAATGAAACTAATCTTAATAGATTAAAAAAAATAAATAAATAAATAAATACATGTTTCATTTAAATAAAAATAAATCAATTTTTATGAAAAAACCAAATTTCCCAGGTTGATTTCTTAAATGAACGAATTCAATGTCACTGGAACACAATCCATTTATTTTAAATTTGTATTCGATGGAAAATTAGTTCCTTCTCAGAGGATTTCTAGATTAGTCCCGCTCTGATTGACATTTACTTAATTGGAAAGACATAGGACGTTAAGAAGATACAATAGCTCAAGATAAAAAGAACAATTCATAAAAATAAAAAAAAAAAAACAGATTTTATTTTTGACAAAAGGGTAAATTTATTTATTTTTTTTTTTAACACTCACACTTTTTCCCCATTCACACTCACATACACACTGTCTGTTCGGCATTTTTAGCTTTTAGGCCATTTAAGACTTTAAACAATACTCATAATTTATTAATATATATTTATTGGGGTCCAGGCATTCTTATTTAAGCCATTTGGTATCCAAAAAAAATAAAATCATCGGGATTGCCTGGGATCCGAATCCCCGACCCGTGGGTAAATTTATTTTTTTTTAAGTATTTTTTATGAAAAAATTTTAATTCCTCTTTTTGTGAAGAACTTCAGAAGAAGATTAAGATTTTTATACACTAAAAAAAAAAAAAAAGAATAAAAAAAATTACAATAATAATTTCTAAATTTGATGAATTTTGAAGAAGATAGTTTTTTAAATATAGATATTTTCTAATTCTAACAGAGGCCTACCGAGGGGGCGGGGGGGGGGGCGGTCCCCCCAGGCCCCGAGTCGGCATAGGTCCTCAAATATTGAGATAAAAAAAAGATTTAATGAAAATTTGTCTTTGAGATGGAGCTCTCGGGGTTCCGGGATATAGGCCTACGGTAATTTAAAAATATTTTTGTGTGTGGAGGAGGTGGATATTTTTTAAAGATGAGTTCGTCCTCCCCCCTCCCAAAAAAAAAAAAAAAAATTCCAAAATATTTCTGCGAAATTTTTTTTTGCGGAACCCTAAGTTTTCTGCCCTGCGGGGCCGAGCAAACATTTCGTGGGGGGGAGGGGGTGAGACCCTTTAATGTCTGTATATCCCTATATATGTATATGCCCACTTATATACGCCCCTGCCTCTGGTACAAAATGTATATAGGCTTACACAAGATACAAAGGAATCGGAAATTCTTAAAACTAACAGTATATCTAGTAAATTGTAAAAAAAAAGAAAAAAATTAGATATGAATATTATTTTCATAAAAAATTTGTATATATTAAAATAAATGTCCTTTTTCAGTTTATGATGGAACAGAGAAATATTTGTTAGTCCTGGGAGTATAGATATTTGAAAAATGAAAAATCTGGTGTACCTTATCTTACCTTCGGTAATCGAAAGTTGTGTTCTGTGCTTGACACACCAGATTTTTTTGAACCATGGCAACCATTTCTCCTAACAATTAAAATTGCTTCACTTCAATGTACCGTACTTAATAAAATAAAAACTATTAAAAATGTTACTTAATAAAACCAGAGAACTTTAATTTTTTATTTAAAAAAAAAAAGGGAAAAAGTAAAATAAAATAAAAAATTATATGAAATAAATCAAAAAAAAAAATATTAAGATGACAAAGCTAAAAAAAAAAAAAAACGCTTCTTCTTCAGAAGTTGGTGAAAAATTGTGATTGCATTTTGAATGGTTTAAGCTGTCCAGGTGCATAAGGGCAAAATTATTAACCTAGAGGTAAGAAAAACGTGCCTTAAAAGACTACGCCTTGATTGGCTGCCTCCAGAGAGAGAGAGAGAGACCTTTGACATCCTGATGACAAACATTCAATGACACGTGCAAAAATACCACCTGGCTTGGGATGGGAGCTTCATCATCGTCATCCATTAAGAGAGAGAGAGAGAGATAGCACACACGAAATAAATAAATTAGCCTTGCCTCATTTGGGTATAGATTTCATCAACGGAGGTGGAATTACTTCATTAATTTCAAATCTATTTCTTAATATTTCTGTTTATTAATATTAATGTTGTTTTTTAATCTATTTTAAAACACTTGTGAATTTTTTTTTCTTTTTTTTTCTTAATATACATATCAAGTTTTGATGATCGTTACTTGGTTATTCATAATGCATGAAATATGATTTTTTTTTTTTTTTTTTCGTGAATTCATTTAAACGCTCTAATTTTGATTCATCTTTTTTTATGAATGAATTATTTATTAATTATTAAATGAAGGTTTCATAAATTTTAATATTCATTAACATTTTTTGAAAACTTGATTTAATTAAACAGTAGGTTCCCGAATAAAAATGATTAAAAATGATAGAGGTATCCACGGCTCACAGGCCCGCAGCAGGTCTGCATAGTAAACCTTTAGAGACACAGGGATATTCACGCCCACACCAGGGACACACAGGGATACACACAGTAGATCAAGAGTGACCAGAAGAAAAAATGTGTCCCTGGTGTGGGCGTGTATATCCCTGTGTCTCTAAAGGTTTGCTATGCAGACCTGCTGCTGGCGTGTGGATTCCTCGATCATTTTTAATCATTTTTACTCGGTTTTAAAGATGGCCCTAATAGAGGCTCATTTTCTGACCTAAAATTTCTGTTTTTCTTGCAAAACCTTATTTATTAAATTCTTTTTTTAATCTAGCGGAAGGTGGCCCCGAGGAATCAACGTGTGGCTCCCCTGGTAGCCATCGGTATTATCAAATTAAATTCATATACATTAAAACCCTGCCGTTTGAGCCGAAAAGGGGAATTTAAAAAAAAAGTGACTTTTTCTTTAAAGTTTTTTTTTTTACAAAATCCATTTTTTTTACTTCGTCTACTGAGGCCATTTAATGGTTTTAAAGTATTTAGTTATTATTTTAAAGTGCTTGATGACTAGCCTTCGACGAACCACACACTGATTCCCCGGGGTCATCCAACCGGGGTTTCCACGCTCTAGGCATTGCTTTACTTTGGACACCCCTAATACAATTTTCCTGATCTCTGAATTTTTACGATATTCTATAGTTTTTTAGCTTTCCAAAAATTATTCATTCGTGAAAATCTGTTAATAATTAACGAAATTATAAACAAAACAGTTATCAAAGTTAGGCGCTTTGAGCTTTATATGAATCAACTTATAACTATTTAGATATATTTAACTAATATTGTTCATAATTTCGTTTTTTGCATTCAGGGATCAGAAAAATTGTATTAAGGGTGTCCAAAGTAAAAAAAAACTCGAAAGTTTCGATTTTTTCTAAACTTTTAGCCGTTTGTGGCACGTCTAAATGACCTTCGATTCGACTGAAACTAAAAATGTATTTAAACGATCTGGATATTTTTCAAGGGTGAAATCCAGGCAATTCAAAGTAAGTAGCCCCCTTTAGAGCAAATTTTCTATTAAAATTTTATTTTCTCTAAAAGCTCTATAACGGGGGCGAAACTGATGGCATTTTCCGGAATCAGCGCTACCCAAATACCCA
>JAKCPI010022459.1:0-12591 GCA_023213315.1 Euborellia annulipes | reverse complement strand
ACTTTAGAAAGATATATAAAAGAAGTGCAAAAACCGGAAATAGTACTAACCGATCCAGGGACCCAATATATGTCCAAAAAGTGGTTGGAAAAGTTACAACTGCACGATATAGAGCATATGTTTACCGCTATTAGATCTCCACCTCATAATCCCGTAGAAAGAATAAATAAGGAGATAGGAAGATTATTGAGAACATATATAAAAGAAAAGCATACAATTTGGGCTAATTTAATACCTCAAATTCAGTTGCTTATAAATTCAATACCTCATAAGGTCACAGGGTTTCCTCCTATATTACTTCAACTAGGCAGATATCCTAAGTCTATTATTAGAGAATTGATAGTTTTTTCCCCCATTGGCTGCTCCTCCTTTGGCGTATCTGCATTCAATAGCATTAAAACGAATAGAAAAATCTCAAGAAAAATATGACAAAAATAAAGGAAATCAATCCTACCAGCAACCTTATAAAAGTTGGGGATTTAGTTTTATTAAAGGATAATAGGTCATCCTCCACTTTAGATGCAACGATATATAAATTTTTTAATATATACTGCGGACCGTTTACCATTAAATTAGCACATGGGGATGGCAATTACGAATAGGAGGGTGAAAAAAGAAAAAAAAATAGGGAAATTTAATACCTATTTGTTAAAACTATATATTCTAATTATTCGAATACTTACCAATCAAAGATAATTAATAAAAAAAAATACAGCCCTTATAAATAAAAAAAAACCAAAAAACAAAAAAAAAAATGCAATTCAAATCTAACTTCTTATAATTTTATTGCTTGAGTAATTCTTGTCGTTCTTATTTCACTTGATACACTGTTTAATCGGTCGGCGGGCTTACCTGTTTAATTTATTATTTAATTCTCTGTGTTGTGTTTGTTATTAGTATTTATTTGTTAATATTGGTTATTATTACTATAATGATATGTTAAAAAAAAAAAAAAAAAAAAAAATTTTGTTGAAATGTTGTTAATTAGACAAGCTCGAGGACATTAATGAAAGAAATATACCACTTATAATCTAATGGAATCATATTTTCCCTTCTCTCTTTGCTATAGAAGTGAATCTTTGAATATTTTTACATAACATCCCAGTTATTGAAAAAAGGTGTGAAATATAGGCTAAATATATTAATTGAGTTGAAAAAAAAAATAACAATAAAAATCAATTGATATTAAGGTGCCCTAACTATGAAATTGTTGTGACTATTCGTAAATACTTTTAAGTTATAATGTTTATATTTGATAGGCTAGAGGAAGTCGAAGTACTTGTTTTCGATGTAGGTTTATTGAAGAATTATAGATATGTGTAATTTTTGTAAAAGGAGTCACTGCGAGAAGTAATAGTTGTGTGTATCATTGTTATTGATGGAGACTTGATATTGAAATGTGAATTAACACGATGTGTAAAAAATTTTTTGAATTGCTATAAAATTTTTTCTGTAAACTACAACTTGAAAATTACAGAAAAATTTTAAAAAAATAAAGCTAAGGGATGAAACCTTATATATAAGTAGGCCTATGTAGTCATCAAGGGACAAGAGGAGAGGAGATATTTTGATAATTTATTATCTTGATAAAATTAAAAAAAAAAATTATAATAATAATTAAAAGAAAATACTATGTTTTAATTTGGGAACAGTTTTTTAAATCAACTTTTCCTTGGAAGTCCTCGAGCTGGGTGGGGAACTAATATTAAATTAAGAAGACAGGAAAGAAATTATTCATTACTATCTTGACCTTTCATTTTTTTATAATCCCCGCTAATTATTTTTGGAACCGTTATAAAAAAAAAAAAATAATAAATAAAATAATTTGCATTATTGAACTGATATTTCGATAAAATGAATAAATATATATATACATAAAACGAAATCATCTTTAATTATATCCCGAAACATCAAAAAACCCCACACAATATATATTCTCATTTTGCCCTCAAAATTGTTTGAAGCACACTTTACTCTACTACTTCACAGGACAGAAGAGGAATAGTTGCAAAAATATAAATATTTTTTCTTTTTTTTATAAATTTTATATCTTGAATTCAAATTAGTTCTGGAGCCCACATCTTGTGGGTACGTGGATGGCGACCACGAGCTGCCCTAACTGGGACTGGCAGTACTTCTATTCTATGCTTGTCAGTCTCTTCCCCTTCTATATTTTCAACAGGCGTCAGACCGCGCGACGGGCCTGCTTGTTATATTCCTTTCCGGTTGCACAAACCCATGAACCGCTGACTCAAAAATTCCCCGAGATTAAGGCGAAGAAAGAAGAAGATAACTTGAGTTCAATTGTACCCTACATCAATGGAAATTAAATAGTATATAAGCGGACACAAAAATTTTGGTGAGACAAGCAGAGAACTCAACTTCATTTACATTAAGATAAAGTTGGGTAATGCGACAGGTCACACCAGATTTTTTAGGTTGTTCTTTGTTTAACGATCCTTAATTTTGCTATCTTTCTGTAATTAAGTGTTTACACATTCGAGCGAATAATGAGGGGACCGCAAATTTTTAAACACGATATAAATGCAATGTAAAAAAATTTCTGTCATTACATATTCTTCGGTCCGATTTGCTGGAGTAAATTCTTCATTGGACATTAGCTTTCAAAAAAGATTGGCTTGTACACCAAGAAAATGAAACAAAAATGGGGATAACAGCGCTTCTAAGTTTTTTTCGTCAAAAGAAAAAAATTCAAAAATGTAATCAAATATTAAAGGGATATTAGTAAGTAGAATGAATCTTATCTACAGTACTTGACTTAAGTTGTTGCATCATAGTATGTTTCTCTAAAATTGTGGGAGGTGCAAATTGATCTCGCATTAAGATTTAATCGCATACTTGAATTTCCCCTAAACCCTCCTTCTACCCCCTAGGCCTTCTGGGGAAATTCCTTCGGGATCCGATTGATTGCAACCGCTAAGTGTCTCTCTGGACGAGAAGCCCTCAGCCCTTAAATTGCGAATTAACCTCTACAATTGGGATTCACTGATCACACAATACAAACCAACCCCCACCACCTCCACTCACTGTTTAATTGATTTTGAATAGTTTTATAGGCAATTTAAACAAATCTTTTTATATATATATATATATATATATATATATATATAGGATTGATGAACAAAATTCTATTCATCTTTCTCTATATTCACATAAAATTCAACGCTTTACAATCTATTCATTCATTCATTCATCTTGATTTCGTTTTCTTCAAATGCAGATTCAGATGGATTAATATTGCTAATGAAATTTAAATTCAGGTATTTTAATTAAATTAATTGACTTTTAGAAATTTATTCGCTTTTTTTTACTTTACCTAATTCAATTTAGTAAAAGTTACTTTATATATATATATATATATATATATATATATATTTTTTTTTTTATTTAATGATTTTGTTACATTAATTAAAGTGGAAAAATTAAATATCTTATGCCCGTATTCATAAACAAGCCTTATCTTAGGGGAAAAGGAAGCCTCGCTAAGGAAGCCTTGAAAACTCAAGGCCCTCCCTATTTCATAGAGGGATCTCAGGTCTTCCTTTCCTAAGGAGGCAATTGGAAGTAATATTTGGGGGATTTTTAGTGATAAATGACATGAAGTTAGCAATTTGATCAAGTTCGAAACTAACCTTACCTGAACCAAAAATTTTCTCTTTTTTTTTCATTATATAGGCCTACAGGTCAAAAAAAATATTCAAATGGAAATAAAAAATTACATTGAGCAAGAGAAATTGCTTTTTGCCCAAATTGTGAGTTAAGAAAACGCTATTGAAAATAAAAAAAACCATAAACCTGTCAATTTGAATAAAATGTATTATTTTGATTAATTTCTTAATGAAAATAATAGTCAATTCTTAATTATAAAAATATTTTATTTAATTAATTTAGTTTTTGAAGAAAATTGTTAACAATAGTCCCCAGGCAACTCTACAAGGAGAGGGAGTTCCTGTGACTGTCCTGTGGAAGGGGGAAAGTTCCCTCCCAGTGATACATTATTCGAAAGGAGTAGGCTACACACCGGTGCTGAGGGAGTCTCTGCTCAAACTAGGACATCCTCCTTAGCAGAGAAGACGTTGGATAAAAGGAGCCGGATGGGACCAGAAAAAAAGGATTAGTTCACTAGCTAGAAACAAACATAGGAGGAGGAATTAGAGATAGTTTCACAGGGTGCCGATAGATGGCTACGGCCAGAAGCCGGTTGGAGGTGTAATTAACCTAAAAAACACTTATACCCGTATTCATAGTTGTTCCTTAAGGAAGAAGGAATCCTTAAACCTCAGTTCTTATTTCATAAACGTTCCTTGAGTCAAAAGGCTTCCCTACATGCTCCCTTTTCCCAAGGGAAGTCGCGAGGTCACTTAAGGGAGATTTTATAACCTTTTATAACCTATTTCTTATATTTGTAAATAAATTTAAAAAATTTTTTTTTTTTTTATTTATTTTTTTTTCTCCTCAACCAGGGTCTATTTGAATCGCTTTCTGCAGAAAGGCATCTAGTCCATTTTCAGTTTTTTTTTTTTTTTTATATAAAATTTTTTTAAATAGGTCAACACATCGTTTACTGCATAAAAGGCACTTGTCCACGAAAAAGTGAGGCTTCAGTTTTCATAATTCATCATTTAAAATCCTCATATTATGTTTTTAAACCATTTTTTTGCCTCTCCTAAAAATTTTTAAAATATGGACGTTGCCTTTCTGCCGTAAGCGATTCATTTGTTCTGAATGTCAATTAATAAAATTAATTTAAATATTTTAAATTATTCATTATATATACCGTATATATATTTATATTTATTAATTTAATGGATTAAAATTTCAAATAAATATAGATAATGATTTTTTAAACAAATCATCAGACGAGTAATTTGAAGACGAAAGGGAAGGTAATCGAATTCAATTGTAACCTTCTAAAAAATATCTACGAGATTGTGAAAATAAAATAGAATTTTTTGATGAACTTCCCTTTCGTTAAAGATACAGAGATGCTTGTTCGAGTAGTACATTCCTGAGCCATATAATTTTTTGTCACTCTTTCCCATGCTTTTGCCTTTTCTTTTTAAAGTAATGACACATGTTTTTTTTATTTTCAATAGCGTTTTCTTAACTCACAATTTGGGCAAAAAGCAATTTCTCTTGCTCAATGTAATTTTTTATTTCCATTTGAATATTTTTTTTTGACCTGTAGGCCTATATAATGAAAAAAGAGAAAATTTTGGTTCGGGTAAGGTTAGTTTCGGGCAGTCAAATTGCTAACTTCATGTCATTTATCACTAAAAATCCCTAAAATATTACTTCCAATTGCCTCCTTAGGAAAGGAAGACCTGAGATCCCTCTATGAAATAAGGAGGCCTTGAGTTTTCAAGGCTTCCTTAGCGAAGGCTTCCTTTTCCCCTAAGATAAGGCTTGTTTATGAATACGGGCATAAGATATTTAATTTTTCACTTCCATTAATGTAACAAAATCATTAAATAAAAAAAAAAATATATATATATATATATATATATATATATATAAAGTAGCTTTTACTAAATTGAATTAGAGTAAAGTAAAAAAAAGCGAATAAATTTCTAAAGTCAATTAATTTAATTAAAATACCTGAATTAAAATTTCATTAGCAATATTAATCCATCTGAATCTGCATTTGAAGAAAACGAAATCAAGATGAATGAATGAATGAATAGATTGTAAAGCGTTGAATTTTATGTGAATATAGAGAAAGATGAATAGAATTTTGTTCATCAATTATATATATATATATATATATATATATATATATATATATATAAAAAGATTTGTTTAAATTGCCTATAAAACTATTCGAAATCGAATTAAACAGTGAGTGGAGGTGGTGGGGGTTGGTTTGTATTGTGTATTCAATGAATCCCAATTGAAGAGGTTAATTCGCAATTTAAGGGCTGAGGGCTTCTCGTCCAGAGAGACACTTAGCGGTTGCAATCAATCGGATCCCGAAGGAATTAAAGGAGAAGGCCTAGGGGTAGAAGGAGGGTTTAGGGGAAATTCAAGTATGCGATTAAATCTTAATGCGAGATCAATTTGCACCTCCCACAATTTTAGAGAAACATACTATGATGCAACAACTTAAGTCAAGTACTGTAGATAAGATTCATTCTACTTACTAATATCCCTTTAATATTTGATTACATTTTTGAATTTTTTTTTCTTTTGACGAAAAAAACTTAGAAGCGCTGTTATCCCCATTTTTGTTTCATTTTCTTGGTGTACAAGCCAATCTTTTTGAAAGCTAATGTCCAATGAAGAATTTACTCAAGCAAATCGGACCGAAGAATATGTAATGACAGAAATTTTTTTACATTGCATTTATATCGTGTTTAAAAATTTGCGGTCCCCTCATTATTCGCTCGAATGTGTAAACACTTAATTACAGAAAGATAGCAAAATTAAGGGATCGTTAAACAAAGAACAACCTAAAAAATCTGGTGTGACCTGTCGCATTACACACAACTTTATCTTAATGTAAATGAAGTTGAGTTCTCTGCTTGTCTCACCAAATTTTTTGTGTCGGCATATACTATTTAATTTCCGACAGTAGGGTACAATTGAACTCAAGTTATCTTCTTCTTTCTTCGCCTTAATCTCGGGGTACGAGGTCAGCGGTTCATGGGTTTGTGCAACCGGAAAGGAATATAACAAGCAGGCCCGTCGCGCGGTCTGACGCCTGTTGAAAATATAGAAGGGAAGAGACTGACAAGCATAGAATAGAAGTACTGCCAGTCCCAGTTAGGGCAGCTCGTGGTCGCCATCCACGTACCCACAAGATGTGGGCTCCAGAACTAATTTGAATTCAAGATATAAAATTTATAAAAAAAAGAAAAAATATTTATATTTTTGCAACTATTCCTCTTCTGTCCTATGAAGTAGTAGAGTAAAGTGTGCTTCAAACAATTTTGAGGGCAAAATGAGAATATATATTGTAAGGGGTTTTTTGATGTTTCGGGATATAATTAAAGATGATTTCGTTTTATGTATATATATATTTATTCATTTTATCGAAATATCAGTTCAATAATGCAAATTATTTTATTTATTATTTTTTTTTTTTTATAACGGTTCCAAAAATAATTAGCGGGGATTATAAAAAAATGAAAGGTCAAGATAGTAATGAATAATTTCTTTCCTGTCTTCTTAATTTAATATTAGTTCCCCACCCAGCTCGAGGACTTCCAAGGAAAAGTTGATTTAAAAAACGTTCCCAAATTAAAACATAGTATTTTCTTTTAATTATTATTATAATTTTTTTTTTTTTTAATTTTATCAAGATAATAAATTATCAAAATATCTCCTCTCCCTCTTGTCCCTTGATGACTACATAGGCCTACTTATATATAAGGTTTCATCCCTTAGCTTTATTTTTTTAAAATTTTTCTGTAATTTTCAAGTTGTAGTTTACAGAAAAATTTTATAGCAATTCAAAAATTTTTTACACATCGTGTTAATTCACATTTCAATATCAAGTCTCCATCAATAACAATGATACACACAACTATTACTTCTCGCAGTGACTCCTTTTACAAAAATTACACATATCTATAATTCTTCAATAAACCTACATCGAAAACAAGTACTTCGGCTTCCTCTAGCCTATCAAATATAAACATTATAACTTAAAAGTATTTACGAATAGTCACAACAATTTCATAGTTAGGGCACCTTAATATCAATTGATTTTTATTTTATTTATTTTTTTTTTTTCAACTCAATTAATATATTTAGCCTATATTTCACACCTTTTTTCAATAACTTGGGATGTTATAAAAATATTCAAGATTCACTTCTATATAGCAAAGAGAGAAGGGAAAATATGATTCCATTAGATTATAAGTGGTATATTTCTTTCATTAATGTCCTCGAGCTTGTCTAATTAACAACATTTCAACAAAATTTTTTTTTTTTTTTTTTTTTTTTTTTTTAACATATCATTATAGTAATAATAACAAATATTAACAAATAAATACTAATAACAAACACAACACAGAGAATTAAATAATAAATTAAACAGGTAAGCCCGCCGACCGATTAAACAGTGTATCAAGTGAAATAAGAACGACAAGAATTACTCAAGCAATAAAATTATAAGAAGTTAGATTGGTCCATTTTTTTTTTGTTTTTTGTTTTTTTTTTTTATTTATAAGGGCTGTATTTTTTTTTTTTTTTATTAATTATCTTTGATTGGTAAGTGTTCGAATGATTGAATATATGGTTTTAACAAATAGGTATTAAATTTCCCTATTTTTTTCTTTTTTTCACCCTCTAATTCGTAATTACCATCCCCATATGCTAATTTAATGGTAAACGGTCCGCAGTATATATTAAAAAATTTATATATCGTTGCATCTAAAGTGGAGGATGACCTATTATCCTTTAATAAAACTAAATCCCCAACTTTATAAGGTTGCTGGTAGGATTGATTTCCTTTATTTTTGTCATATTTTTCTTGAGATTTTTCTATTCGTTTTAATGCTATTGAATGCAGATACGCCAAAGGAGGAGCAGCCAATGGGGGAAAAACTATCAATTCTCTAATAATAGACTTAGGATATCTGCCTAGTTGAAGTAATATAGGAGGAAACCCTGTGACCTTATGAGGTATTGAATTTATAAGCAACTGAATTTGAGGTATTAAATTAGCCCAAATTGTATGCTTTTCTTTTATATATGTTCTCAATAATCTTCCTATCTCCTTATTTATTCTTTCTACGGGATTATGAGGTGGAGATCTAATAGCGGTAAACATATGCTCTATATCGTGCAGTTGTAACTTTTCCAACCACTTTTTGGACGTATATTGGGTCCCTGGATCGGTTAGTACTATTTCCGGTTTTTGCACTTCTTTTATATATCTTTCTAAAGTGTTGGCAATTGTGAGTGCACTTATTGACTTGGTAGGGTAAATTTGCACATATTTTGTAAAACAGTCTAAATATACGGCTAGGTATTTCACACCCCCTCTTGATGTGGGCAAAGGTCCATACAAATCAGTAGATATAATATGGCCTCTATATTTGGCTTGTGTGTGTGTGATTTTTTCAATTTTGTATTGTTGAATATATTTTACTCTTTGACATAAATCACACGATTTTGTAATATTTTTAACAATTGATTTTAAATTTTTAATATATATATCACTACAAATCATTTTATACGTTTTATCAATCCCATAATGACCATTTTCTACGTGTTTGGCCCTGACTACGGAATAAGCGATATTTTTTGGTATTACTATTCGGGGACTTATTTTATCTTCAACCGTGAACAATAAATGATTATATATTTGAAAATGTTTTTTATATTTCTCCATATTAGATCTAACATAATTGCAAAAAGTATCCTTTAATTGCTCCTGCTCAATAGATTTTAATTTTATCACCAAATCTTTATCATAGGCAAAAGGGCATTGTGCAGCAATAATAATTTCATTATCGAGTTCTTTATATCTAAATGTGTTTCTACTTAATAAATCCGCGATCTTATTCTCCTTCCCTGGGATATATACAAATTCTATACAAAATTGATTTATAAAACTTAACCACCGCGCAATTTTATCATTAAAAGGCACCTTGTTTGACAATATTAACGATAAAGGCTTATGATCTGATTTTATGATTATATCGTATCCCAATAACATATATTGATATTTTTTTAAGGTGACAAATATACTAAGCAATTCTAACTCTGTGACGGATATATTCATCTCGTAATGTTGTAAAGTACGACTCACAAAGGCAACGGGTCTCTCATTATTGTTAGTAATCTGAGTGATTACCGCCCCTACCCCGTGCTTTGACCCATCCGTGTAAATATAAAATGGATTGTTATAATCTGGAAAGTACAACGGTACATATTGTAGAAATTCTCTCTTCATATTCTCAAATGTCCTTTGACAACTATCATCCCATCTCCATTTTTGATCCCCTTTTATTAATTTTCTCAAATATTCTGTCTTGTTCGCATGCTGCGGTATAAAATGACGATAAAAAGAAATAAAGCCTAAAAATGATTTTAAATCTTTCTTATTACTAGGAACTGGCCAATTATAGATAACTTCAAGTTTTTCTTTATTCGGTTTTATAGCGCTACCTGATACAACAAATCCTAAAAAAGACACCTCTTTACTGATAAATTTGGATCTGCTTAAATTAATTGTTACTCCGAATTTTTTAAATTTTTCGAATAGGAATTTTAAATGTTCTAAATGTTCCTCAAAGGAATTTGAAATAATTAATATATCATCTACATATACAAATATACTGTTACTAAATTTCCCTTGCAAAATATTATGCATTGCTCTTGTAAAGACAGACATACTAATATTCAGCCCAAAAGGCAAACGCTTAAATTGATAAGTTTTATTTCTAAATTGAAAGGCAACATACTTTCTAGATGGTGGGGTCAATAAGATATGCCAATATGCAGCATTTATATCTAATGAAGATATAAAGGTCCCCTGTTGGCAATCCGCTAGTATTATTTGGGGCGGTTGGGGCATGTCACCTAGGTTTTTAATACATTTATTAATGGCCCTACAATCCAAACAAAGTCTCAATGATCCATCTTTTTTATTTACTATTCTCATCGGACTCAAAAAAATGGCTATTTGATTCCTCTATAATGTCGTCTTTTATCATATTATTAATTAATTCTTGCACCGAATCTTTTAAAATATGCGGTATTTGGTATTTATAAGGGGGTCTGAACAATGCTTCTTCAAATTCTATATGTTGCTCGAAATTATTAATTGTACCTGGTTTTTCTTTAAATATTGTTTCAAAATTCTCTATTAACTGATAAAATATATTTTCTTCACCTTTCGTTATACTTATGTTATTTTTATCTAATAAATTCCTTGAAAAATTACCTTTCGATTCTTTTTTATAATCTAAACATGCCAATTCTATAGAAGTCCCCTCTTTATTTTTTAAAAAAGCGATGTAGGTATCATTGATCTTAATGAAATTTTCTTTTGAAAAGGTCAAAGTAATTTCGTATTTTTCACACCAATTCACACCCAATATACAATCATAGGACAGAAAAGGGGTTACTAAAAAATTATTATAAAATTTTATTCCCTCAATGGAAAAATCTAAAAAAACATTGAACATTAACTTGTATTTTCTTTGTCGGTACTACACCCTTTATTCTACAATTACTAATTTTTAGAGTATGTATTGGCTGACCAACGGATTCCAATCTTCTAAATAAATCCAATGAGATAAGACAAACAGGTGATCCCGTATCAATCAGTCCCAGGCAAACAACATTATTTATATTTATTACCACCCACAAACATGCATTAGGCGCAGAAACTACCCCTGAGGGCTGAGAGGTTTTTTGTTTGTTTTTTGTATTTTCTTTTCCCCCGTACTACCACCTCTTTTATGGGTTCCGGGGTTATATGTTTCCCGAAACGTCATCAATATGTTCCCCTTCCTCCTCCCGCGTCTCTGAGTTATTATCTGATCTAAAAAAACTAGTAGTAGCGGCCAATACCTCTTGTTGACTCTGATTTCGATTATTATTATTACCATTATTACTGTTATTATTATTATTTTGTGCCCATTGTTGTTGTCTATTATTATTGTTATCCGGTGTCTGTAAAGGCCTATAGTTATTATTGTTTCTATTATCTCTGAATAGTGGGGGTGGCATGTTGGATCGTGTTTCTAGATTTTCTAATGTGCTTGTAAATCTTTCGAGTAACCTTTCGGTATTGCTCAGGGCATTAATTATCCGAGGTTCAAAATGTTTGACCGCTAAATCAAGCACGTACGATTCCGACAAGGGGGCAGTCATAAACTTTGCCCAGTTACATATTTTTTCAAGGTATCTAACCCTATCCCCGTGAAATCTCGGGTTGTAATATCCCTGATATAAATGGGCAGTGAAATGAGATTGAGCCTTTTCTCCCCAATACCGCTTAAGAAATAGATTTTCAATTTCTTTAAAATTATTTATTTCCCCTATTATAGACCTAAACCAGTCAAGGGCTTCCTCCTCCAAACAATACATAAATGCGTCTTTGGATAAGTCCAAAGACACACCTTGCTGTTTCATTATATTTTTAAATTCTTTCAGTACTTGTATAGGGTGGGGTTTGCCGAAATCAATCCTACCATTAAACCTGGCCCTATGAGACCAAACTGTTTGCATATAATTAATTACATGTAACGAAGTTGTGGTTATATTATTGTTATTTATATGCAGTGGCATGGAATTTGTATTTTCATGTATACGTTTTGACATTTCGGTGGTTTTTTCTAACATATTTTTTATTTCAGTATTTTTTCTTTCTATTTCACTTTTCATTTGTTTCATTTCTTTGATGTTTTTTACATTGGGTAGTACCTCATCACTTAAACTACTCCTGATTCTTGCTAACTCTTCACCTTGTCGTATCAATACCTCGTTTGTTTTAAATAATTTTACATCTAGTGCCTTCAGATCCCCCTCATCTACCGAGGTCTTTATATTTATCTTTTCAATCTCTAATTGTGTTAGATTAATTTCTGATTCATTATCACGGGCTTTATT
>JAKCPI010022458.1:0-11077 GCA_023213315.1 Euborellia annulipes | reverse complement strand
GTATGCATGAAGGTCCCTGAAGTAAACAAAACAAACGAGTCTCTTGGAATTCATTACATAAAATAGAAAATGACATTTATAAATTTTTAAAATTAACTACTATCTAATCTTTGATACATCCAGAGCAAAAAAGAAATTAATCAAATCTTTTTTTTCCAAAATCTCTTTCCAATTTAATTTTCATTACCTTTCAAGTGCACAGGGGGTTTGTGGTCAGACCCATACATGGCACATGCAAAATGAGCTCATGTTCAACTTGGATAAGTGAGTTTTCCCCATTTCGACTTGGTACCCCTCAATGGACGGGTACAAATTCGGTTGTGGCCTAGTCGCTCGTTGATTGATTGGGAAAACAAACCCGAATACCTCCCATCCAAACCCTTTACTCTTACCTTCATGTCCCTCGGGAAACTGTGACAGTTTGCCGATATATTTGCTCTCACCGTCATTTCGTAAATAAAAATACCAAAAGAAAAGGCACACATAATAATAAATAAGAAGAAAGGATAAAGTAATCAGTGGCGTAGCGAGCTTAACTCGCGCCCGGGGCACAATACTCTTTTAGCGCCCTCCCCCCCCACCCCATTCGAAAACCATATAATATACAAAATTATTATATTACACTGGCACTAAATTTAAAATATATTTTCCAGAAATCAATTATAATAAAAATAAAAATTACCCAGCAATTTTTTGTTTTGCGGACCATTTGGCGCCCCTTTGTGAGTAGCGCCCGGGGCATGATGACCCCCCTTGCTCCCCCCCTCGCTACGCCACTGAAAGTAATGTAATATTATTTCTCACAAAATATTTAGTTTCATCTCATGTATACGGCTCCGTTCTTTGCTAGTTTACATGGGAGGAATTAGGGGTGCCCCCCCCCAGCGAGGATGGCTGGGCCCATGGCCCCCAGCCAAATTCTCTAGTTACGCCCATGCTTGCCCGTGACTCTATCAGTTGTGTCAATAGAGAAAAAATACAAGAAATTTTAAATACAGTATGTTAAACAGCTATGATTCACACATTACATTCACATAGGAAATAGAAAATGAAAATTCCATCAATTTTCTAGACACCACTTTACATAGACAAAGAGACGGCTCAGTAACACTGGACTGGTATAGAAAAGAAACACAGACCAGCCGTATAATTCCCTATCACTCCCAACACCCTTTAAAACAAAAAATAAATGCTGTATCCAATCTGGTAAGCAGAATGATGAGCATTAGCGATCGATTTTTCTGGGAGAAAAATATAAAAATTATTCATAAGATTTGTAACAACAATGGGTATCCAAAGACAATAGTTAATAAAATCATAAGGCAAGTAAGTAAACAAGCTACCCTAAGTCAAACGAGTGTTACTACTCCAGTGCCGCCTTTAACCAACAAAAAAATTTTCTGTGCTTGGCTTCCCGATTTAAGTTACAATTTAAAAAAGATGCTCGAAACGGATAACATCAAAATAGTATTCAAACCAATCAACACCCTGAAAACTCTATACAACAATAAAGACCGTGTTCCATTGTCAGATAAAACAGGAGTTGTGTATAAAGTGAATTGTAACGGGAGAGACAAAGAAAATTATAATAAGTGCTACATATGACAAACTAAAAATAAAATAAAGGACAGAATCAGGCAGCATGAATTGTCCATTAAGAATAAAAAAACATCAACAGCGTTAGCAATGCACGCCATAGAGAGAGGACAGAGTTTCGACTTAAAAAATTATAAAATTTTACATCAAGGGACAACCAGAGAAAAAGAGATTTTCTCGAAATGGTAGCTATACAAAAGCATGACAAACAAGCTTGCAACAACAGGGAAGACACCCACGGCCTTAGCAATATAATCGAGACATTAATGAAAAATTTATAAATAATAACAATTAGTGTTATGTTCAAAAAGGGCGGAAAATACGGTTTCTAATTTTTTGCCCTTAAAAATAAAAACCACCTGGACTTATTTTTGACAATTCTACTTGTAAATAGTCATTATAATGATAATGAAATTTCATGTGATAATGTGTTTTATATTAACGTATTTTGTAAAATGATCTATTTACCAAATAAAGTTTGTTACTATAGGCCCTGAAGATGAGTGCTACTAGCGCTCGAAACGTCGGCGACAGGATATAACGTTTTTTATTTTTACTTGGCTGCTGCGTCCCGGGAAGGCTCCCGACCGCTCCTAATTGAATATCTACAGCCCTCAAACTCGACGATATAAGAAACAATTATCTAAAAAATAATTTATTTTGTTATTAAAAAGGTAGGCCTATAACATTTGAAATAACCGGCTAAAATATTTAGTGACTTTCTTGTTAATGCCTAGTGACTTTTTTGAAAAGAGTTTCCGGCATCGTATTCAACGATATCTTGCATCCTGATCTCTTTCCCTGGACCAGCCTGCGACACTTCAACCAAGTAAGGTATTCTCAGTGCATTTAAATTTTTTTGTTCTCAGTTTTTTTGCTTCTGCCTTTCGTCTGAATATTTCTTTCTGCGAGTCTTATTCATTATAAAATTACACCAGGGGCGTATATAGAAATTTTTTTTCGGGGGGGGGGGGGGCCCGAACTCAAAAATTTTTCTGTGGAAAATTTTTTTTTAAGAAACTACTTTTTTCACACGAAATTTTTTTGCGGAACAGTTTTTTTATATTGCGGAACCAAAGTTGTCCATCCTGCGGAAAAATTTGTTGCGCTGATATCTGTATATCCCTATATATGTATATGTGTTTGGGAAATTTCGGGGGGGGGGGGGGGGCGGGCCCCGCTAGACCCCCTTATATACGCCTCTGAATTACACCATCAGAATATTGCAAAAGATATAGACATTTGAAAAAGGATTTATCTCTGCAAGTAGACCAAAAAAATAACTCCTCTTCTGAATCAGAGCCCTAGTCTGAAAATATTCAACTTGGTCTCCAGTCGCCTGTAAGCGAAAACGTCCACCCTATTCCCTCTAACTCTCATTTTAATTTTTCTTTAAATGAGCCCCAAAGCATAGAATGGCAAATAGACCTACCTAATGTTTTTACAAATCATCATCTGACAATTGTGAGTCATTCAGCCATAAATGATA
Organism: Euborellia annulipes; assembly: GCA_023213315.1. Classification (NCBI taxonomy): domain Eukaryota; kingdom Metazoa; phylum Arthropoda; class Insecta; order Dermaptera; family Anisolabididae; genus Euborellia; species Euborellia annulipes. Next base: position 7,992 of record JAKCPI010022458.1, on the reverse strand, counting down.
TTTTATCCGTCCTCCACCAAAAACAGGTTTGCTTGGATGCCAGAACATTTTTGGAAAATTTTTCGGCTAATCTACAGAATAAAGTGCCAGGCCACCTAGAGGGGGCTGAGGTGATTCATTCTTCTTTTTGGGAGATTCGTTCTCACTATTTCATTTTTATAAGACGCCATTTAATATATATATATATATAAATTTAAATATATATATATATATACATCTCCTCGGACCATTTAATATAAATATAGGAACTTTGTTGACACGCTTCAGCCCTGAAGATGGTCGTATATCTGACCGAAACGTCGGCTTGAAGCGCTAAATAAACGAAATAAACTTAGCTGCAATCGCTCTTTTCTTTTTTCCTTACTACAATATCTACTCAGCTATCCACCTCACTCTAATATAAATATAAATAAATATATATATATATATATATATATATATATATATATATATATATAATATAAATAAAGAGAAGGATGGTGCCGAGGAGAGGTCAGAATAAGGTAAGAATCGTTTTTTTTAACAACTTGCAGGGGTCCCGACCTTCGGTTTTTTAGTTCGGATCTTTTATTTTTAGAAATAAATTCAAAACAACTAGGGAATTCTCGGCTTCGGTTCGGTTTCGCTCGGCTCAGTTCGGTTCAAAACCGTCCAGTTAGAAGCTACCGAATCGCTTCTAACTGGATGGTTTTGAACCGAACTGACAAGGGAGTGCATAGCCTTGATAACACCGATTTGAACGAAAATTTTTTTATGTGTAGTACTTGATTAAAAACGAATTCTGTTAAAGCGAGAGAACGCGCTTCTCAACGGTTCTTCTAAAAAAAAAATGTTAAAGATTTTGCCTGCATGCCTTAAGCCGTTACTAACAATAACATTTACAAAGGTCGCGGTGGCTAGGTCGGTAGGGCGCATTCTTTGTAAACAAAAATCCCAAGTTCGAATCTCGCCTTGTGCAACTATTTTTTTTTTTTTTTTTTTTTTTTTTTTTTCAGAATATTTTTTAATATTAATAAATAAATAAAAATCATCAATAAATAAATAGTTTTTTTTTAAATTATTGGCATTTAATTTTCAACATGTTCCATATATTTAAAGAAAATTCGAATGCTTTCTGTAAACAATATAATATAAGGAAATATTTAATATTATACTAGAAACATATTACTATTAATTGGACACATAAATAAATTTATAATAATATTTATGTTTTAAACAGTTGGGCCGTTCATTTTCAGAACTTTGAACATGTTGCGACAATATTTTTTTCTGTCAAAAATATAATATAAGGAGATATTTAATATTATACTAGAAATACTGTATATTACCATTAATCGGAGACAAAAAAATATTGTCGCAACATGTTCAAAGTTCTGAAAATGAACGGCCCAACTGTTTAAAACATAAATATTATTATAAATTTATTTATGTGCCCAATTAATAGTAATATGTTTCTAGTATAATATTAAATATTTCCTTATATTATATTTTTTACAGAAAGCATTCGAATTTTCTTTAAATATATAGAACATGTTGAAAATTAAATGCCAATAATTAAAAAAAAAAAAAAACTTTTTATTTATTTATTAATATCAAAAAATATTCTGAAACAAAAAAAAATAGTTGCACAAGGCGAGATTCGAACTTGGGATTTTTGTTTACAAAGAATGCGCCCTACCGACCTAGCCACCGCGACCTTTGTAAATGTTATTGTTAGTAATGGCTTAAGGCATGCAGGCAAAATCTTTAACATTTTTTTTTAGACGAACCGTTGAGAAGCGCGTTCTCTCGCTTTAACAGAATTCGTTTTTAATCAAGTACTACACAAAAAAAAATTTTCGTTCAAATCGGTGTTATCAAGGCTATGCACTCCCCTTGTGAGACGAGCCGAACCGATCCGAAACCGAACGGAAGTCGACACTAGTGACAAAACAACTTCAGGGGTCACGGCCTAATTGTTTCGGTCCTTCGGTTGCAGTTCGGTTTCCTTCGATTAAAAAAAATTTAAAAAAACTAGGGAATTCTCGGCCTTAGTGACAAAACAAATAGCGCGCCTAAATGAAAAGAACGAAAGAATCATGAATGTTAAGCTAATGTCAAAAGAGTGAACTAGTCAGCCAGTGCGAGGGCTTGGCACTTTATTCTGTAGATTAACCAAGTTTTCAAACAAATCTCCAACTCATATGATGCCAAACGAGCAAATGTGCTATTACGGCATTAAATTAAATTTAATAGAATTTCTTGAAATACCAGACATTTTTTCAACACTACTTATAAAAAAATCTTTTCCTTTGATATTTAACATACCGTAGATGAGTTTCCCCTATTTTAAGATTCTAAGTCACAGATTTGGCCTATTTTGGGGAAAATTTTCCTTAGGGATTTTATTTTAAGATCTTTCATCATGGGATTTCTAAACCACCTGATCCTGACCTATATTTAAAAAATTTTATTGAATAATTAAACACTTTATTAAAAGATGGAATATTTTATAAAGGTGTCAATTTCCAAATAAAAATACTTTGTTTTACATGTGATACCCCAGCACGTTCATTTTTAAAAGAAATCAAAGGGCCTACTGGTTTTATTTTTTTTCATACGAACGATGTGTACAAAAAGGGATCAAATTAAAAGGCTTAAACAAATCTTTCGTTTTTTTAGAATGTCATTCAGAAAAGAGAGATGACCATTACAAAGCATAAAAGAATTAAAGCCAGTGACTCATTTTGTGCTCGATTACATGCATTTGGTTTGTTTAGGTGCAGTAAAAAAATTACTCCGGTTTTGGATAAATGGACCCAGGGAAGCAAAATTCCACAAGTCTCAAATTGCTCTTTTAGATTCCAGATTAGAGGTGGACATTCCGTTAGCGAACAGATCGCAAAGAACGGGTCGTTGAAGTAAACGGGAGTGAACGGGTCGCGTTTTTAACCGTTCGCCGGTCCTCCGCTCGTTGCTTTGACCTGTCTTCGGCGAATGGCCGGTCCATTTGTTTTGGCCATTCTTCGGCGAACGGCTGTTCGCCGGTCCTCATGTAGTTTATTTGTTTTATCCGTTCTTCCGTTCATTTGTTTTTGCTTTTCTTCCTTACTCCTTCGAGTTCGTTCGGAATTTTTCGTTAAAATTCGGGTGGCGGGCATATAAAACTGACATTTGTCATTGAATTATTTATATACATAGCCGTTTTTGCTTAATCTACAGAATAAAGTGCCCAGCCCGGGCTCTGGCTGACTAGTTCACTCTTTTGACATTAGCTATACATTCATGATTCTTCCGTTCGAACGGAATTCGAAAAGAATTCTTTTCCCTCTACGTCCATGATTCTTTCGTATGACCTCCGTTTCCACCCACCACATACCGTTTTCGGGGAAGAACCCCCCTACTTATTTCCACCCTTTTTCTTTAATCTTAGGGCCCTGAATTAAATGTGGAAAGATGAAAAGGAATATTTTAGCCTTAATGTTTTTTCTGAACCTCTAGAGAGGTGAAAAGACCAGGTAAATTTTATTTAAATAAAGGAACAAAATGTGGGGTACGTGTTTTCAGATATTAGACATCACATTTTTTGGACCACTCTAATATATATCTTTCTTTTTTCTAGTTCCTGAAAACCTTGTTCTCCCAGGAGTTTAATTGGAAAATGGTTGAAAAAAAATATTCGGTTGTGGAATTTGACGATGCCTCAGTGAGTCAATGTCCAACCTTTTGGATAACCGAAAATCTAATTGGAGATATAACAACGTGGGCAATTACCATGGGCAGGCCCTGGAGCTATCTATTAAAAATTTGAAAAAACCTGCAGACATTTGGCAGCAAATAAAAATAAAAAGGATATTTACAGGATTGTATATTGTCTAATTATTCTTAAAATTTTTTTTTTTGGACTTTTTGATCTATACTTCTTTTTTCACAAATTTAATCCATTTTTATCAGAAAATCATGGATACAAATCCAGAGGTTGCCGCTCAAGTTGTTGTATTGATAGAACAGGGTCATTGCCAAAGAGAAGTCGCTCGGCTGTTCAACTTATGCCAGTCTGCTGTCTCAAGGATCTACAGGAGGTTTCAGCAAACTGGTGGCTTAACTCGGAGACCAAATACCCGCTGTCGCCGGTCCACGTCTGAGAGGGATGAACGTTTTATCGTCACGACATCTCTCCGAAATCGCCACCTCACTGCCGTAATTATTCAGCAGCAGCTGAGAAAAGTTCGAGGTGTGGCTGTCAGTCAGTGGACAGTGAGAAGACGCTTGAAGGAAGTCAACATCACTTGCAAAAGACCTGCCATTGGCCCGAAATTAACCACAGCCTACCGTAACCCTGGTAGGAATACACAATTGGGCCAAGCCTCGGACCAGGCTTCGACCAATTGTCCCGAGCATTGGGCGAGGTTTGGGGCAAGCCTTGTCTAACCATTGGGCGAGGCTTGGTTCAAGCCTTGGAATGATAACAATGTACCCAGCCTTGGAAATCAAAAAAACCAAGGTTGGCCCAAGCCTCGAGAATCAAAAAAACCAAGGTTGGCCCAAGCCTTGGAAAGCAAAAAATGCAAATTTTAAACTTGATTCAGTGTATTTTCATTTAGGCAAAAATCATATGGGCTTTAAAATTAAGGGGAAAACTACTGATCACGTCCTGAGACGCCGTCCGCCAGGGCAAGTTGAGATGGGCGCGGCGAAGCCGCGCCTTTCTCAAATTGTTTTTAATAAACTGTTTAATTCTCCTGAAGAAGCGAAGTGACTTTTATATTAAAATAATAATAGAAGAAAGCAGGCAGCCAGGAAATCAGTCTCCACCAAATGAAACTGTTTAGGAAACAGTTTCGGCTTCAATTAGATCATGCCATTGAGATAATACTCTCAATAATAGCACTGAGGAAAGCATGATCAAATTAAAGCCGAAACTGTTTCCTAAACAGAGTTTCAATTGGTGGAGACTAATTGCCTGGCTACCTGATTCTTTCATATATTTATTATTTAATTCCTCTGGGTGTTTTTGGTCGTGGACGGATAAAAAATCATCATCATCGAATGACTCTGATCATGGTTAACAAAATCATTTGCTAGGTCTATTTGCCATTCTATCAAAGCTCGTTATATGCTGGTTGTATTCTCCGGTTCCTTCTATACATATATAATCGAGGGAAAAATTCCAATTATAATCTATTTAATATCGTTTAAATTTTTTTTATATATATATTGTTTTGTTTAATATATATTTGTTCAATATTTTCAACCTTTATTTTATTCTACAATCTTTGTCAATAATTTATATTTGTTAAGCCGGCCATTCACGATCGCTCCAAATGGATGTCATCCATTCATTACACTAAATCCATTTGTTTTTCCCCACTCACGGTCAGTTTTTGGAGTGACATCGCTCTATTTGGACGGATGGAACGATCGTGAATGGCCGGAGTTAGAACTATAATTTAATATGATAGTCCTGAAACAACTGTTTGATTATTCAAGGGTGTAGAATATAAGTCTGTATTCAGATTTTCTTTATCCTATCACTATATTTAACTATGGCTTGTTTTATGTAATTCTTAGGAAAAAGAGAAAACCTCAAAATTAGAAAAAGAATTTCAATAGCTTCTAATTAGAAAAATTGTTAATATATAATTAATATATATTAAATATATTATAATAATTAAAAATACTTAATACATCCAGTATAACAAAAATAATTTAATGTATATATATATATATAATATATATTTATCTCAGTATTTAGACATTTTCAATAAATTCAAAAGTTTCTTTTTTAAAAAATTGCACCTAATTAATCATATGTTGGCTTTTTTAACTAACCTCTGAAGAGAAATGAAAAATAGTAACTCTTTTTTAAAAATAATACAGTGGAACTTCGCTTAACGAGCATAATTCGTTCCAGAATCAAACTTGTAAAGTGAAACACTCGTTAGGCGAAACAATTTTTCTCATATAAATTAACGTAAAATACGATAATGCGTTCCATGTTGAAAAAAACACTCTCTTATGGCAGTTTTCTTACGGCATTTTCTTCGGGGATATTTTTGCAACTGTTTAACAAACTTTTCTCCAAAGAAATTACAAATCTATTTCATGATTATCTTCCTAATAATTAATTCAATTAATTTGTATTCATGTACAGTGAGGGACAATATTAAGTCCCCCCCAGAACTTTTCTTCATGTGATTATTTCATTGTTTTTAAAAAAATATTATATATTTTTTAATGGAAACTTTCATGGTTCAAACCTACAAAATCTCCAATAAAGATTTTCATTTTCTTTTATAAAAACAATGAAATAATCACAAGTAGAAAACACATGGGTGGGACTTAATATTGACCCTCACTATACATATAAAGTTTGAGAAAATTTGCGATCACAAGAGACACTACAATGCTACTGGAACTAAAAGGTCGATATTTGTGGCATAGAGTTTATTTCGTCATATTCCAAATATGTAATTAATTATTAATAATGGAAAATTTGATAGTTATTAATAAAAACTCTTTAAAATTTTAAAAGTGCGCAAATATCAAATATAAAAGCCAAATTATAACCTAATTGCACAGACTTTTATTTTGACTAGTTCTGTGTTTTGTACTCGTTATGCGAAACGTCACACGTTAAGCGAGTCATTCTTTTGCAATTTTTTTTGCTCGTTATGCGAATTATTAGTTTTGAGAGGTGCTCGTTCTACTGTATCTTGTTTGACTGTTTTGAAATTCTTGTTCAAATTTCGAAGTTTTTCGTTCTTATTTCAAATTATATTGATTTGCTCTTTCACGATTATATATATTTAAAATAAAAAACATTTTTTTGGACTAATCGTGTTTATTTTCAGTAATTAATTATAATTAAAAGGTGGAACTTTATCGTCCTCCACCCGGAAATTGGTTTACTATGTCAAAAAAATAAGCCCAGAATTTTTAAAGATTTAAAAACAATGAAATAATCACATGAAGAAAAGTCCCACCCATGCGTTTTCTACTTGTGATTATTTCATTCTTTTTAAAAAAAATATATATTTTTTAATGGAAACTTTCATGTTTCAAACCTAGAAAATTTCCAGTAAAGATTTTCATTTTCTTTTATAAAAACAATCAAATAATCACAAGTAGAAAACACATGGGTGGGACTTAATATTGTCCCTCACTGTACATGAATAAAAATTAATTGAATTAATTAATAGGAAGTTAATAAGGAAATAGATTTGTAATTTTTTTTGGGAGAAAAGTTTATTAAATCCTTGCAAAAATATCCCCGAAGAAAATGCCGCAAGAAAACTGCCATAAGAGAGTATTTTTTCGACATGGAAGGCATTATCGTATTTTACATTAATTTATATGAGAAAAATTGTTTCGCTTTTACGAGTTCGATTCTGGAACGAATTATGCTCGTTAAGCCAGGTTCCACTGTATCATTAAGAGATCAAATTAATATTGGTATAATATTATGTGGAGATGTATTCAATAACTAAATCTAACATTAGCTTAATATTATAATTAAATTGGTTTCTGAGGAAATTCCTTATAGATATTAGAATCAGATCTTTTTGACTCTGAATTATTTATCGATTGAATGTGCTGTCGGGTGTTAATATATTGTCAATCTGTGATTTATACGGGGTTTAACATCGAATTTGCAGAATAAGTAGTAGACACGTTGTACAGTATTTATATTTTTAATAAATAATTAATACAAAATGTGGTCTATAATTAAAAATTCCCATAATAATAATAATACAATCCACAAATAAACTTAAAATTGAATCTCCTCAATTTTTGTGGCCCTTTTAATTTATAAAAAAATTGAAAAAGAAGAACAAAAGAATGGTCTTTTTTGAACTTTTGATTGAAAAAAAAAAGATGAAAAATCACTTCACTTCTCAAATTATTATCTGGACTGCTTTTAGATATTGCCATATTTTTCTTGTTTGAACTTATTACTAGAATCTTTTTTTAAGATTGTTGACATATGCCCTTATAGGTACTAAAATGATT
>JAKCPI010022457.1:0-14292 GCA_023213315.1 Euborellia annulipes | reverse complement strand
TTACCTCTATATTTGTTAATATATAGAGAGAGAAAGTATTCATGTCAAAAATTCTATGTCTAGATTTTGATGGATATACACGTTTTGAGGTCACTGAATCCAAAAAAGTGGTTTTCGCGACTTGCTGGTCTGCATCTGTCTGTCTACGAACAAAATATCTCAAAAACGAAAAGGGCTAGCCAAGTGAAATTTTATTTTTAAGTTAAATTTTACCCCCTGGGACGTAACGGCACCCCCCGAACAAAATTGGCCAAAGAGTACTAGTACTTTACTGATGTACTTTTGCAGTTTTTTTCAAATTTCTCTAAATTTGCTTCAACGATTTTGATTAAAATTCAAAAATCAATTATTTTTTAGATGCTCTTTAAAATGTATAATCTCAATTTGTTCTCAAATGTTTGAAGCATACTTTACCCTTTACTTCAAAGGAAAGATAGGAGAAATGGTTGCCATGGTAACAAAGAGTATAAATATTTTCCCAAGTTTATAAATTTTACAAATTATATTTTTAATATATCGGTGGAAACTAAATATATCTCGACACAAAAAAATCTGGTGTGCCAGCACAGAACACAACTTTCGATTCCGAAGATAAGAAAAAAATTGTGCGCTGTGTAACCAGTCATACCACTTTTTTTTATTTTTTATTTAATAGAGTAATTACTAAACGAAACAAGTTTTGATATAAGATGACCTATTTATTTCCTTTACTATAATTTTGTTATTCCGTTTCTAATTTTCTAATCTTGTTTAAAAAACTTTTTTTTTATTATCCCGAAAAATAAATGATTTGTTTAAAAGAATGGCAAGCATTTCAAATTTGATAACAAACACTTTTTCCTTTCCACTAATATTAATTAACCTCAGGTGGATGTAATTGCTTGTCTTCTTTGATATCTTCCATTATGTATAGTGAGCCTAAGCAGCCTGGACAATACCCTATAGAGATGTTAACACCATCCGGATGGTAGCTGCGTGTGAACGGACAGGACCCATCCCAAACGAGGGGTCGATGTTCGTTGTTTTGTTAGTAGTAGTCATCCTTTTATTTTCCCCCCTCCCACGATCCCTCGGGATCCACGCTATCATTCATTCCTCTGACATATTGTGTTTATTCGTGGTCGCCTCTTATCAGCCGATGCCATCGGATTAGCCGTGCACGTTTGTGTGTATGTTTGTATGCCCAACACCGAGGACTCAACTCCATTCCCCTACTACATCTCCCTTCCTATTTTATTTCTTTCGCCTCGAGTCACGTTTGTGTAGCCAAGACTCCAAAAAAAAGACGCGAGCTTATTACCTTTAACAGAACATCATAATGTCAATAAATTTTAATAAGCTTTTACCTTCTAATTCGAATCCAGTCAAATTATTTAAAGTGGAATCGTAATTTATTGCTAATTTAAAATAAACAACTAACGCTTTAAATTAAGGGATTTTGGATATTTGGGACGCTAATTGTAAGTCGGCTTGTTATAAGAATGACAATTTAACTTGTACAAACTAAATACATAGTAATAAAAGGCCTCTCGAAAGAGTATAGTGAATTTTTAATGTAAATTTAAATTGCTAATTTAATAAAATCGATACACAATCAATGAATGACAACGTATAATTCAAGGGAATTTTTTTTTTTTTAATTCTGACAAAAAATATTTGAATATTTTTATTTTCTATTTATTCTTTTGAATATTTTAAATAAATACACAGAGGGAATAATCAAAAAAATTATGACTTATCGTATCGATATAAACCAAGGTTGATTTATAATTTTTGTACTATTCAAGACAGAGAGGGGAAAAAGAAAGCGCAGCTAATTAATAATTTTTTTCATTAGGTCCTAATCCTTTATGTTGATATTTCGGACCCGGTTGGGACATCTGAGTAGAACCCCTCTCGATATAGAAAATAAAAAAAATATTTCAACTTTCTTCATTGTATAATAATAATAAAATCTGGTGTGACTGGCGCACAGCACACAACTCGAAAGTTGTGTTCTGCGCTTGTCACACCAGATTTTTGTGTCGACTATATATTTAGTTTCCGCCGATATATTAGAATTCAAGATGTAAAATTTATTAGATATTTATATTTTGTTACCATGGCAACCATTTCAAAGTACAAGTGTAAAGTGGTATCAGGAAAACCACTTTTTTTGATTCAGGGGACCCCAAAACGTGTATATCCCTAAAAAAAACTCGATATCGAATTTTTGACATGAAACCAATACTTTCTCTCTCTACATATTAACATATATAGAGGTAAGAGAAGATAAAATAGATAAATAATTAAGTGGGACGGTAATTATATTTAAACCAACAGCGCCCGTAGAAATTTTTTCAAAGAGTGAGGGGGAGGGAATTGTTTTTTATATATATTTTTTTTAATTTTGCTTGTTTGAAAAGCTTTAAATTAACAAAAAGAAAGAAAAAATGAAAAAAATTGTGTGCTGTGCTACCAGTCACACCAGATACCCCCACCCCCCCCCCTGAAAAACCCTCTGTATCCGCCCTTGGCACATACAGGGACCGGAAGTCAGGCCCTTGCGCTTTATTTTATAGTATGATGATTTTATCATCATTTTATAAGTTTTAAATGTTATCCAATGTTGACAGCTGAAATATTTTTATTTTATATATTACAACCCCCCTCTTGCTTTTAAAATGGCTTCAATCGGTCTAAACTTCTACTAATATCTCTAAAGAAATCATAAATCTATTACATTAGATTAGTAAAGTCGCTGAATAAGGGTACTTTAAATTTCTTTTTACTTTAATCCTCTTTTTTACAAGTAAATCTATAAAACTCTTCGATACCGTAGAACACTTCCTCTTTTTTTTTATTTTATCCATCGATTATTGTTTTCCGATGAGACAAATTTGACTCATCTGTTCTAGGAAATAAACAACAAAGATATATTTTCAAAAGCATTTCACTTTTTCAATTTAATTGTTCACTTAAAAGTTTTTCTTTCTCCCTCTATTTCAAATTGGCTGTATTTAAAAGAAAGCGATTCATCTTCTTTTTCTCTTTGTATTAACAACCATGTAATTTTGTTGGGTTCAATTTATCTCTAAGGACCCTTACCTTCTATAGAAACTTTAGCGCCGGTATTAATTATGACAATTTACACTGTCATTTATTAATGGGCAAAATGGTTGCCCAGGGGCTTTCTAAGGGCCCGTGTAAACTCTCTATGTCGGTCATAAAGCACAATTTGCGAAACAGAAGGGATGCTCAAAATGGAATTAACGTGTTCAACATTTGAAACCAGGCAATTTTGGAGATTCTCATCTCAGGTAGAATTAGAATAGGATCGGCCCTTAACGTCGCAATATTATTATCTAATTATAGTCCTTACTGCCAATATTTTTTGAAATTTTAAAGAGGAAAATAAGATACTTTGTGGCATTTGCTTTTTTTCTTGACTAAATTGAAGGTTATTAAATTCAGCTTTGCTTAATGATATAGTTTTTTTTTTCTCATAAATGGAATTCTTTCCTTTTGCAAATTATTTATATCTAGTTCAACCCCTGAAACTTCACGGCCCTAGAACATGAATTTATTATTTAATTTTTAAATTATTTTACTAGGAGAAAAACAAATTTGTAAACTCAATAATAGTTTTAATAAAATAACCTGTGGTACAGGGCTATAGTAATAGCTTCAGGTTCAAAGGCCAAGAGTTCGCATCCCGTCCCAGGCGAGAAATTTATTTCAATTGAATTGGATAACTAAAAAAAAATTCTATCAATCTCTAATCTCTAAGTTCTAAGCTGAAAACAGCTTCATCTGGATCGTTAACACCTGATGCTAAAAAGTAAAATGTTAACGTCGCTGTTAAAATTTGTTTTAGAGAATAGTATTTTTTAGCGCTGATCTTATTACTTTACTTTTTAACACCCAATTAATAAAGTTAAATTTTAACGCCTGTTTTTAGAGAATAGACCTACCTGACTATAGATTAAAAAAATTTAAATAAATTTTTTATTCTATGCTGGCAGCCTATACCGTTCTGCTCCTCTTATAATAATTATAAATAATAAATACGCCTTTTCTAAAGATACAATCAACTTTTGGGCGGTGCTAACAATAATAAAAAAAAAAAATTATTATATCTATACAAACACTCGAGCCTAGAGTGTAAGTAATTAGGGGAAAAACAATTTAGCAATTTCCATGATCGTAAAACGGAGAATGGAGTAATTAACCTTGTCAGTAAAGTGTTAGATGCTTTTGATCAAAACATCTGAAGGTCTCGCTCGGGTTCAAATCTCTCTTCAGCACGAACCATTTCACGCGCAGTAATTACCTATTTAGACGTTCGTTAAATAAAATTTTCTCTGAAAAAAATCAAACCGCAATTGATATTAGTGTTATTAAATAAATCTTTATATATATAATTCTTCTGTACGTGTGTATGTGACTGAACTCCTCCTAAACGACTGAACCAATTATGATGAAATTTTCTGTGTATGTTTGTGAGAATCCCGGACAGGTTTTGTTTCACAAATGACAATAATTTAATGAGTAATTAACCGTTAAAATAAGAAAAAAATAAAATTAGGAGAAATAGTTGCCATGGTAACAAAATATAAATATTTACCCATGTTTACGATTTTTTTATTTATTTACATTTTGAATTCTAAAATATCGGCGTAAATTTTTAGTCTGTGTATCGGGAGAGTCCCGGAAAGGATATGATTCACAAAAAATCTTAAAATTAATGAATAATTAACCGTGAAAATAATATATATATAAAAATGAAAAGGGAAGGCGAGCAAGGGTCCAGGGGCGCAGCCCCGGCTAGACGGGCCCCGCCGAAGGCGGGGCTTTGCGTCTAGTATTTATATATAATTTATTCTAACATGAAATATAATTTAGTATATATTTATTTATTAATAAAACTTGATGAGTATATTTAAAAGATTTTTTGATAAATAAATAAATAAATTTTTTTAAACGTTTTTTAAATCTATAGATGTTTTTGATGGTTCAATAATATTAAATTTTATCTAACTAGCCGCACCGCCCGCCTTCAGACCTCATGTACTGCCTTTAAGCTAGTTGCTACGTTTTTAAACGATGTAGGCTACAGTGAGTGTCACAATTAAAACCCAACGAGAGGCCCTAGCTAGAGCCTTAAGAATATGGTATAGTATATGGTTTATGGTGAAATAATTTTAAATTTGAAAAGCTAAAATCATCTGTACCAGATTTTACGTTTTACCTTTTCGATCATTAAAATTATTTCACTATACACCATATACTTAAGGCTCAAACTATCAGGTGGGGAGTTAACTGGTGGCGCTTACTGTACGGGGAGGGGGGTTTCAAGAAAAGTCAGTGAGTTAGGCGATCTAACACCATTGTTTTCACCCACCCCAACTTAGAAGTATAAGAGTGTTCGATTATGGAAAAAATAATCGATTATCGATTATGAAAAAAAAAATAATCTAATTTTTTCCCCTGCGGAAAATTGGGAAAATTATTTTTTCCCCTGTGATGATTTTTTTCCTTCCCGTGAAAATCATTTTAACTTTTTTTTCGGGAGACGAAATTTTTTCCCGTCCTGAGGAAAATTTTTTCCCCTCTCCTGTTAAAATCATTTGACTTTTTTTTAAATGTACGAGTCTCATCCGATCTTTTGAAACGCATTTTTTCCAAAAATAATCGAAATAATCTATTAATCGATTTTTTTTTTAAGAAAATAATCGGTGAATAATCGATTAACCCTAAAAGGTATAACACGGATAGGATTAGTCGAATTTTAGACATTGCTCGCATTAGTTATGATGTTGTGAAAAAGTAATTTTTGTTTATGGTTTATGAAACTAATGTAAGATAACCAGGCGACTCGTGGCGTATTAAAAAAGTTTAAGATCTTTTCGGCATCTGAGGTCATCCCTTCCATCATTATTTCAAATGATTTTTGTATCTTATTCAATTGAAATAAATTTTTTGCCTGGGGCGGGATATGAACCCTACACCTTTGGCTACAGAAGCCACCATAGATTAGGTGCTCTAAATAGGACCTATTTCGGGCCAGATATCTTTAAAAAAAGTAGGAGCTAAATTTTTACCATCTTTACCTAACTTTATTTCACATTGAGAATGAACCACTTATGAGGTTGAATATTAGATTCCGCTAAATTAACAATTTAATAAAATACAATTTATATCCGATTATTATAAGGAAATTATTGTGCCTCCGGTTTTCATCTGTGGGACAAAATATTTTCTATAAATTAAAACCTTTTTATTATTTTAGGATTTATTTGGCGACACAAATTTAAAAATGACACTTTTAGATTTTTCCATTTTTTGTTATTAGTTATTTGTGATATCTTTAAAAACATCCCGCCTTTGGAATCCTTTTTCTATCTAAATAAAAAAAATAATAATAAAAAGGTTTCACAGGTGAGGTTTCTGTCCTAATTCAGAAGCTAACAAACTCAAGTACCCTTCTCCCTCCTTTAAATGGGCGCCCTTTCCTTTTGTTTGTTAAACGAATTGTTAATTTCGTTCAATTCCCCTTGAGGTGGGTCTTAAGTGGCTAATAGCAAATAATCGCCGTCTTGGGTCGGATTATTTCCCTTATTGTCCAGCATAATTGGCTTTGAACAGATTTGAAATTAATATTAAGAAGAGAAGAGCCGACTTTGTGGGTGGCCCCGAAAACAAAATTAAAAAGGTGCCCAAAACATTCTGACGCGTTCAAGAGTGAAAACCAATTTGAAATGAGCCGGCATTAGATACCAAAAGCGATGTTTACTCATTCTTTGGATTCAAAAAAGTTGAAAAATTGATTTTTTTTTTTCTTTGAAGAAAATAAATCCCTGTTTACAACTTTTTTTTGGAAAACAAAAAAATGAATTTTAACTTAAAGCCCCGAAAGTAACTATGTTAGACCATAGACAGAAAACTATGAGATAAAACATTCACTAAAAAACATGTTCTAAGAATGTATCGAAACTTTTATATACCTGAAGCAAATAAGTTATTTTTTTAAATTTTTGTTTGCTCTTTAAACGTCAGTGTCAGGGGGCAAGGGTGGGCAAATACCTCTCTCCACTTCTGTCCCCCACTGAGAATAAGCTGACGCATTCACTGCGTGAAAAAATTAAAAAATCAAAAAACTTTAGAAAAAAAGTATTTTTATAAAAATTATTCTATTCCGAATTTTTCCCTAATTTTGAACAACTTTTGTTAGGGAAAAAATTTTATTTTTTAACGTTTTAAGCAAGATGTCTAAGGATAAAAATTTTTGAACTCATAAGACTAAAATTAGTGAAGAGATGATGAAATTTTGCAAATAAAATATAATTAAGGCGAAGTCGAAAAAAAATCTCAAGACATATGCAGCCAAATCTATTTATTTTATTATGCCGTTCTAAAATGACGTTTCGGACATTTTTTCCATTCTTTCGTTGTCTTTAAGCGTACAGAGAGAGAATGTGTGTCACTGAAATCGTATTTTTTCATTTATTCTCGCCTCTGGCTCTGAAGATGGCCTAGACCAATGACCGAAACGTCAGCCTGGAACATCCTAATAAAAGAAATAGATTTGGCTGAAATTTTTTTTTTGACTCCGCCTTAATCATACTTTCAATCACAAAGACATACCTCTCAATAAAAATAATGATTATTTTTTCTATATTTATGAAAACCTTCGACTTCAAAAGGAGTAATTAATTAATTTATTTAAAAATTTATTCACACTTTGCTAGGTAATTAGATCGTATTTGAAAAACAGGAAATAATAAAGCCTAAGTTATACATTTTTTATAATAATAAAATTATTATATACTTTTCTTATGTGACTAATCACCTGGGAAATATTGAATAAAAATTACATTAGTAGAGTTTGATTTATAAAAAAATTTTGAATTCTGAAACCGACGCATATAAGTTTTTTTAAATTATACTGGCTTATATTCTTTATTCCTAGCCTATAGACTGACTTTTCACTTTGAACCGAAAACACCAATCTTAAATAGAATTTGAAAACTTTTTTTTATTTTTCCTTTTGTGACTATCGCGGCTATTAGGGTTTTTATTTTTGCTGGCTGTTTGAAAATTTTCAAATTTCCCTCCCTGACTTAAATTTTAAATTTCCCGCTCCCTCTCCACTTCCTGTAACTCTAGCCAATTAGTGCCTTGACCGGTAGAGACGGAAGCTAGTCGCTAGCGCTTTTAATAATCGAAATAATCGATTAATCGATCATTTTTTTTTAAACAAATTATCCGCCGTTCCAAATACTATATGTGTACTTACTGTAATTGGAAATTGTGGATTTCTAAAGAAGATATAGGCTACACACATACCTTTTTCTATTTCATTTATATATTTATATTGTGATATATATAGAAGAAAGATTGATTCGATGGCTCAATTTGAAAACGTATTAAATAAACACGAATTTCTAAATTCTTCTTCTTCTTTCTTCGCCTTAATCCCGCGGTGCGGGGTGGCGGTTTCTGAGTTTTTGTGACCGGGAAGGAAGAGAACAGGCCGGCCGGCCGCGGCCGTCGCACGGTCTGACGCCTTTTAAAAATATAAAGGAAAGAGACTGAAATGCAAAGAACAGAAGTACTGCTAGTCCCAGCTAGGGTAACTCGTGGCGACCATTCACGTACTCACAAGATGTGCCCTTGAGCAATGGGCCCTTGAGCAAGATTAAATAAACACGAATTTCTAAATAAAAATATTTTTAATAATCAAGCTCACTTACTCAAGATTTTTATGAAGATTTTTTTTTAATTTCAAATTTTTTTCTTTCTAATAATAATTTGAAGAAGATTTTTTCTAATTTATAGCCAAATAGTGATCTGATGGAATATTGCAATTAATCAATTTTTGACATAAATCTAAAGTAGATTTACATCCAACCAGCCATGAATAAATTAACAATAACATGTACACCATGTTTTGTTTATTCTTATTTATATTTTGATAGTCGAATATTTAAAGGAGATCGGGTGAGGGTGCAAACGTTCCTCGGTCTTCAATTCTCCTCTCATATTTTATAAGACTACCTTTTTGGCTCCGGATTCTCATTTATTTGGCAACCTTATCAAAAATGGTGAGTTTGGATTTTTATTTCTTCAGGGCTCGTTGTGGTTTAGGTCCTTTTCATGGATGCAAACAACCAATTTGATGTATTTATAAAACAAACAAATTTTCAATTTATCTATTTATATATAGAAAAAGAGCAGATATCCTGCTTTGAGAGGACTTGTCAGAAATTAACCTCTATCTAAATACATTTTCCTATCAGCTTAATAATATAATATTTATTTTTAAAGGAATATCCTTGTTTATTTTATAGAATATTTCGACGTTTACTTCCGAACTTTTTTCTTCAAAATCGTTCCAATTTTTATACTTATTCTTAGAATTCAGTAACTTTATTCATAGTTTCTTGAAATGATCGAGTTTAATGTCCATATAATTATTAAGTTTTAGTAGGAGAATTAAATTCACAAGGTTTTCTGTTTCAATAATATATTAATTTGATATTAACACTTATACGTATTTCGACACCATTTGTGTCATCTTCATAAGCGAAGATGACACATATGGTGTCGAAATACGTATAAGTGTTAATATCAAATTAATATATTATTGAAACAGAAAACCTTGTGAATTTAATTCTCCTATTAAAGCATAATGTTTCAACTAGAGCCAACGGTTACCAGTTTAAAATTAAATAATTATTAAGATTCATTTAATTATAGTTCTTTATTTGTCAAAGATGGAGGCGGATTTTGGCGAAAATTTACACTTTTTCCATAGGCACTATGGATATTTAAATAAAACAAGTCGTTTCTCTATTTAAATAGGTAATATTGTCTCTCGATTGAAAGTTATTATCATTCCTTCTAGATAATCGCTCTTTAGATTGATTTAAATATTTAATGAAATCGCACTTACTATTCAGCATAAAATCAAGAAAGAAATAAAATCTCATTTTATTTTTTCTTTAGAAATTATTCGTTTTCTTAATTAGCCGCTATTTAAATATTTAATTGTGGGATTGTTTCTTAATATTTTAATTATCCCCAAACATAATATAATAGTTTTTTGTGTAATTTATTTTTTTCCTATATGGTTAGGGGCGCTAAATTCTGTTTCTGAAAGAAATTTAACAACACTCCATATTAGGATCTCCTAGAGTTGATTCATCGGTCCCCTTATTAGGCCCTATTTGTAATAGTAGCCTATAAATTATAATCTTTGTTTTATTCCAAATAGTTCTTTTTATTCACTTCAATATATGAAACGGTTAAGCCGAAATTTCAAACCTTCGATCACTGAAATTAAGAGGAAAGCAGCCAGGTAGGAAGCCTCTATTGTTAAATCAAACTCCTTTATTAAAAAACGTTTCGGCCAATTTTGTTGTGCCATCTTAAGTTGAATAAGAGTTTAAAGAATAACACAACTCTATTCTTTAAACTCTTATACAACTGAAGATGGCACAATAAAATTGACCGAAACGTTTTTTTAATAAAGGAGTTTGATCTAGCAATAGAGACCTGGCTGCTTTCCTCTTCATTTCAATGATTGTCTTCTACACAAGGGCGGATCCAGAGGTGATTCTCGGGGGGGGGGGGGGGGGGGGGGGGGGGAATCTCAAAAATTTTTCTGGGAAAAATTTTTTTTTTTCGCTGAACCAAAGTTATTTTTTCCCCGTCCGTAAAAATATTTTACCTTTTTTTAGGAACATTCCCTCTTTCGCGGAACCGAAATTTTTTTCCCGTCCGTAAAAATATTTTACCTTTTTTTTTTTTTAGAGACGCTAGATTTTTGCCACTCACGGAACCAAAATTTTTTTCATGTGCCGCCCGCGGAACATTTCCTCTTTCGCGGAACCGAAATTTTTTTCCCGTCCGTTTAAATTTGATTTGTATTTAATACAAATCGAATTTTTAAATATTAGTTTTTAAAATTTTACATTAAAAATAAATTTAAAAAAAAAAAGTATTTTTTTCAAATCTCGGGAGGGGGGGTAATTACCCCTTTACCCCCAATTGTATCCGCCCTTGCTTCTACACCGCCATTTTCTTCATTTATTTCAATCCTTCATCAGTTGGAAGATAGCAGCATAATATAAAATACATTTTTCATAATAAATATTTCTCCACTAAGATTTAAATTGATACCACTCACACGTACCTCATCAGAGGGGATTAGAATGTTAACTTGACCTTCCCTGACATCTTTTATTGAGACGTGAAAAATTACTTGTTGAAAATTTATAATTTTCGTTTTCTTTGACTAGAATTGCAATATTTTAATTATTTATTCATAGAAGAAATTAAAAACACTTGGTGACAAGTTTCAATGATTTATTAAATATTAATTTTTTTAACCTATGTATTTCGTTACTCTTCAGAAGTTAGAATCACTTCTAATGTGTCGAAATATGTACAAGATTAAATGTTAAAAAGCTAATTTCTAATAAATCATTGAAACGTATGATTATAAATTTCACGTACATAGATTAAGTTCAAAAAGAGCCTACGGTTGATAGTTTAAATCTATTAATTTAATTACCGAAATGTTTTATGTTTTTTTTTTTAAACCATTTCCATTTTACTAATACTATATTGTTAACCATTATTATTCACGAAATTCATCTAATTGTGAATGTTGCAAACGTAATTGTTGCTTTTATCTAAAAAAAAATCTTTTTTTTCTTCCCCTATTATTTTCGCCTCTTTTTCAACGCACTTATAATAAATTACTATAATTAATATTATTTTTTTTTAAATTGTATATATTTGGAACTTAATGAATCTAATCATTAGTTAAAGAAAATCATTAACATAAAAACGATTAATTAATAATTTTTTATGATATTTATACTTATATATATATATATATATATATATACGGGGCCTATGTACTGTATATAATATCAATTTGATTTTTTGAAGACCTAACAAAATAAGTTGTATGATAATTTCCCATGGAGGTTTTTAGCTAACCTGTAATTAGCTTACAATTAACTGCTTATTACGGTAATGTATAGTCCGTTTGATAATTAGTCAGTTATTTACAAATGATAAATATGGCCGTCATTGTAATAACAGAGGCCGCTATGGCCGGCAGCCATGTTGGCCTCTAATGGTTTTATAATAAGCGGTGCTCGAACCAGGGACCCCGGCAAAACGAATCGGAGCCCCTGGGCCCTAAAATGGCTGCATCACTAACGTTTCAATTAGAAGGAAAGATATGACAGTCGAAGAGCCGCGCAAATATTTATACAAAGATGTGTGCAATAAATTGCCGAAGGGAGTTTGTCTCTTGCTGCAATTCTTTTTAAATTGCCCTCCTTTCTTTTTTTTCCTTCTCTTTTGTCGCTTACGGCGGGAATTTTACATGCTCTTTATTTTCTTCTTTGCTTCTAGCTATGATCTAAATAAATCTTTCTATTTTACTTGGATCTTAATCGAAATCTTTTATAATCTCAAAAGAATGGGAATTTTTAACCTAAACCTACTCTTAGCATATTTTATTATTATTTTCTTTTATGCGACCGCGGTCTCAATTTCTAGAGAGAAAAAGAAAGATACTAGGTGTTTGAGAAAATATTTACTTATGTGATTTTATATCGAAGTATAGCGAAGAGAGGGGGGTTGGAGAAGTCTCCCCTCCCCTCAACTCGGTTCGAGTTGGTAAAATCATAGTCCATTTGTCTAGTAGGGTGTTTTTTTTCCCTAAAATAAAAAAAAAGTTCCAATGATTAAATTGGCAAATTTTGTAACATTGACAAAATTGGAATTTTTTTTTCAAAAAATTTCTAAAATTTTTATTGATAATTTTAACACCTTCTCCTTCCATTGCCCTATGATTTTATAACACTTTGATATAAAAGTATAAATGATTATGTATATTTGTATGTACCTTGGGAAAAATTCATCTTTGCGTTTTTTCTTTTCTTAATGTTTCCTAGAAAGTAGTCAGCCCAAGTGACTCACCACTACAGTGGATCTTTTAATGATCTATAGTTAGAATAGTCTTATCAAATATATTTATTTAAAAAATAAGAGAATTTGAACATTTTGATTATTTTAATCATCTTATTTGTAATAAATCAAAACTTAAATCAAAAATAGACCCAAATTATTTCGACATTTGTAATATTTGAGGTTTTATAGCTGATTGTATTACTTCTAGTAGAAAAAAAAAAAAAAAAAGAGAGAGCAGCTAATTGTGATTTCATTTATTTCCCCGTTTCAGTCCAGTCTAGGACCACCTTCAGAGCTATTAAAACAGAACAATTCACAATGGACTTACGTAAATTAATACAAATTTATAAGGGCCATTGCAGAATTGTTTTGTGATTAATACTTTGAAGGTGGTCCTAGACTGGACGAAACGGAGGAAATAAATGAAATTATAATTAGCTACTCTTTTTTTATTTTCTAATATAATAATAATAAATCTATTAATATAGTGAATTGTGTGCTTTTTCTTATTGAAATGATGTTCATTACAAAAAATATGGAAATTAACCAAAAAAAAAACTTTCTTCTCTTTGTTTAAAAATCGCTTCCAAACCGTTAATGAATTTTGAATCCTCCTTTTGTTTTGGTGTTACCAACCCAACAAAGGTGGTTAGGACCACCGCAAGGCCACCGGGGGTTTTAAAAAAAGAGTTGTTGGATTTTTTCCCCCACCTTACTCTATCCATTAAATTTATAAAAAAAAAGATTCATTCAGGGGTTCTGATTTTTTTAATTTTATATTATTCTAAATAAAATATTTCAAAATTTATCTACGAGTATATAAACTGTACAAAATTAAACAATTAATTAAAAAAAATATAAATATTTATTTGTAAGTAAATTTTAAAAAAAAAAATTCCTCCCCCACCCCCCTCCCTCTCAAATGACGCCACTGGATTCATTTAATAATAATTAAACTTCTATCATGAAAAACATATAACCAAGTATTTATTAATTTAAATAAGCGAAAAATGTATGTACCGCCGGGAGTCGCACCACGGATCTGTCGATTTACGCTCAACATGCCCTACTACTGGACCACAGTACGCACTCGCTATTTAAATTATGATAGATAGCTAATTTCGAGTCTCTCTAGTAGACTGAAATTAGCGATCTATCATAATTTAAATAAGGCGAGTGCGGTAGTCGTGGTCTCGGTAGTAGGGCATGTTGAAGCGATCGACAGTTCAGTTTTTTATATAGTTTTGCTTATTTAAATTAATAAATACTTGTTAGGGCACTCTGAGTACAAATCGGAGGATCCGTGGTTCGACT
>JAKCPI010022456.1:0-16729 GCA_023213315.1 Euborellia annulipes | reverse complement strand
AGAAAATTTTGAAATTTTTATTTTTTATTTCTTAAGTGAGGTCTTCACAGTATAATATTTTGGTTGCTTCGTAGTTTGCAATTTCATTAATTAACAATCGAATATCGCTCTTGAAACTCTACTTGTTGATGAATTGCTATTTATTTTCTTATTACATGTTTTCTTTATACATCTCTATTTTTACATCTAATGTCTTAATTTGAATTTATTTTATCTTTTCGTAAAGAGCTTCATCTCTTTATTTCCTCATAGTAAATATTATTATTCAAATTTAAATTATCCTCTATAATTCATGGATACTCTCCAAATTTGGAGCACATTAAGGCTTGCCTCATTTTTTTTACGAAGGTTATCTCAAATATATGATCTTATAGAATTGATTATAATTTGATTTAAATTACACTCACGATTCCAACTGAATATTTAACAAAATATAATTTTATTTTGCCTATTTTTAATACATACATGATTCAATGATTATTTTGGTATTTTATGCATTTTTACTTTTACTTTCTCTTACCTATATATGTTAATATATAGAGAGAAAGTCTAAGAATCATCGGTTTGCTTTCCGTTCAAAATTTATTTAAAATCATATTGACTACAAAATAATTATCACTTGTGTCGTTTAATTAAATAAAAATCCAGGCTCTATCGAAAATTTTTATCCCTACTGTTTTAATTGTCTTTTTAATTTTACTTTCTCTTGCCTATATAAAGAGAGAAAAAGTATTGGATTCATGTCAAAAATTCGCCATCGATATTTTGATAGAAATACATGTTTGAGGTCCCCTGAGTCTAAAAAGTGGCCTCCTTAGGGCTCCGCCAAAGGTGTCTTAGGGGTCCTCGTAATTTCATTGAGAAATTAGATTATTTTGTATTTTACTTGACTGGCAGTAGCCTTTATCCTAATCTAGTTCACGCGTTCGTCTGATATAAATTGTAACCTGAATCTCTATAAAGAAACTACATTGTTTTTTAACTCTTCAACATATATTATACAGTCAAACATCCCCCTGAAAAATTAAATTTCGAGAGAGTCTGTGTAAACCATGTGAACTTCCTAAGGAGAACTAATTTATTTGATTTTTTCCTTGAATATATTTTTTACTTTCTCTTACCTCTATATTTGTTAATATATAGAGAGAGAAAGTATTCATGTCAAAAATTCTATGTCTAGATTTTGATGGATATACACGTTTTGAGGTCACCTGAATCCAAAAAAGTGGTTTTCGCGACATGGTCTGTCTGTCTGTCTACGAACAAAATATCTCAAAAACGAAAAGGGCTAGGAAATTGAAATTTTATTTTTAAGTTAGGTACCCCCTGGGACGTAACACGAAGCTTTTGAACAAAATTGGCCAAAGAGTACTAGTACTTTACTGATGTACTTTTTCAGTTTTTTTCGATTTTCTCTAAATTTGCTTCAACGATTTTGATTAAAATTCAAAAATCAATTATTTTTTAGATGCTCTTTAAAATGTATATTCTCAATTTGTTCTCAAAAATGTTTGAAGCATACTTTACCCTTTACTTCAAAGGAAAGATAGGAGAAATGGTTGCCATGGTAACAAAATATAAATATTTTCCCAAGTTTATAAATTTTACAAATTAAATTTTAATATATCGGTGGAAACTAAATATATCTCGACACAAAAAAATCTGGTGTGCCAGCACAGAACACAACTTTCGATTCCGAAGATAAGAAAAAGTTGTGCGCTGTGTAACCAGTCATACCATATTTTTTTATTTAATAGAGTAATTACTAAACGAAACAAGTTTTGATATAAGATGACCTATTTATTTCCTATACTAGAATTTTGTTTATTCCGTTTCTTTTTCTAATCTT
The DNA here is from genome assembly GCA_023213315.1 of Euborellia annulipes. Taxonomy (NCBI): domain Eukaryota; kingdom Metazoa; phylum Arthropoda; class Insecta; order Dermaptera; family Anisolabididae; genus Euborellia; species Euborellia annulipes. Next base: position 14,880 of record JAKCPI010022456.1, on the reverse strand, counting down.
GTTTAAAAAACTTTTTTTTTTATTACCCCGAAAAATAAATGATTTGTTTAAAAGAATGGCAAGCATTTCAAATTTGATAACAAACACTTTTTCCTTTCCACTAATATTAATTAACCTCAGGTGGATGTAATTGCTTGTCTTCTTTGATATCTTCCATTATGTATAGTGAGCCTAAGCAGCCTGGACAATACCCTATAGAGATGTTAACACCATCCGGATGGTAGCTGCGTGTGAACGGACAGGACCCATCCCAAACGAGGGTCGATGTTCGTTGTTTTGTTAGTAGTAGTCATCCTTTTATTTTCCCCCTCCCACGATCCCTCGGGATCCACGCTATCATTCATTCCTCTGACATATTGTTTATTCGTGGTCGCCTCTTATCAGCCGATGCCATCGGATTAGCCGTGCGTTTGTGTGTATGTTTGTATGTAACACCGAGGACTCAACTCCATTCCCCTACTACATCTCCCTTCCTATTTTATTTCTTTCGCCTCGAGTCACGTTTGTGTAGCCAAGACTCCAAAAAAAAGACGCGAGCTTGTTACCTTTAGACATCATAATGTCAATAAATTTTAATAGCTTTTACCTTCTAATTCGAATCCAGTCAAATTATTTAAAGTGGAATCGTAATTTATTGCTAATTTAAAATAAACAACTAACGCTTTAATTAAGGATTTTGGATATTTGGGACGCTAATTGTATAGTCGGCTTGTTATAAGAATGACAATTTAACTTGTACAAACAAATACATAGTAATAAAGGCCTCTCGAAAGAGTATAGTGAATTTTTAATGTAAATTTAAATTGCTAATTTAATAAAATCGATACACAATCAATGAATGACAACGTATAATTCAAGGGAATTTTTTTTTTTTTTTAATTCTGACAAAAAAATATTTGAATATTTTTATTTTCTATTTATTCTTTTGAATATTTTAAATAAATACACAGAGGGAATAATCAAAAAAATTATGACTTATCGTATCGATATAAACCAAGGTTGATTTATAATTTTTTGTACTATTCAAGACAGAGAGAGGGAAAAAGAAAGCGCAGCTAATTAATAAATTTTTTTCATTAGGTCCTAATCCTTTATGTTGATATTTCGGACCCGGTTGGGACATCTGAGTAGAACCCCTCTCGATATAGAAAATAAAAAAAATATTTCAACTTTCTTCATTGTATAATAATAATAAAATCTGGTGTGACTGGCGCACAGCACACAACTGAAAGTTGTGTTCTGCGCTTGTCACACCAGATTTTTTGTGTCGACATATATTTAGTTTCCGCCGATATATTAGAATTCAAGATGTAAAATTTATTAGATATTTATATTTTGTTACCATGGCAACCATTTCAAAGTACAAGTGTAAAGTGGTATCGGGAAAACCACTTTTTTGATTCAGGGGACCCCAAAACGTGTATATCCCTAAAAAAAACTCGATATCGAATTTTTGACATGAAACCAATACTTTCTCTCTCTACATATTAACATATATAGAGGTAAGAGAAGATAAAATAGATAAATAATTAAGTGGGACGGTAATTATATTTAAACCAACAGCGCCCGTAGAAATTTTTTCAAAGAGTGAGGGGGGAGGGGAATTGTTTTTTATATATATTTTTTTTAATTTTGCTTGTTTGAAAAGCTTTAAATTAACAAAAGAAAGAAAAAAATGAAAAAATTGTGTGCTGTGCTACCAGTCACACCAGATAACCCCCCCTGAAAAACCCTCTGTATCCGCCCTTGGCACATACAGGGACCGGAAGTCAGGCCCTTGCGCTTTATTTTATAGTATGATGATTTTATCATCATTTTATAAGTTTTAAATGTTATCCAATGTTGACAGCTGAAATATTTTTATTTTATATATTACAACCCCCTCTTGCTTTTAAAATGGCTTCAATCGGTCTAAACTTCTACTAATATCTCTAAAGAAATCATAAATCTATTACATTAGATTAGTAAAGTCGCTGAATAAGGGTACTTTAAATTTCTTTTTTACTTTAATCCTCTTTTTTACAAGTAAATCTATAAAACTCTTCGATACCGTAGAACACTTCCTCTTTTTTTTTATTTTATCCATCGATTATTGTTTTCCGATGAGACAAATTTGACTCATCTGTTCTAGGAAATAAACAACAAAGATATATTTTCAAAAGCATTTCACTTTTTCAATTTAATTGTTCACTTAAAAGTTTTTCTTTCTCCCTCTATTTCAAATTGGCTGTATTTAAAAGAAAGCGATTCATCTTCTTTTTCTCTTTGTATTAACAACCATGTAATTTTGTTGGGTTCAATTTATCTCTAAGGACCCTTACCTTCTATAGAAACTTTAGCGCCGGTATTAATTATGACAATTTACACTGTCATTTATTAATGGGCAAAATGGTTGCCCAGGGGCTTTCTAAGGGCCCGTGTAAACTCTCTATGTCGGTCATAAAGCACAATTTGCGAAACAGAAGGGATGCTCAAAATGGAATTAACGTGTTCAACATTTGAAACCAGGCAATTTTGGAGATTCTCATCTCAGGTAGAATTAGAATAGGATCGGCCCTTAACGTCGCAATATTATTATCTAATTATAGTCCTTACTGCCAATATTTTTGAAATTTTAAAGAGGAAAATAAGATACTTTGTGGCATTTGCTTTTTTTTCTTGACTAAATTGAAGGTTATTAAATTCAGCTTTGCTTAATGATATAGTTTTTTTTTTTTTTCTCATAAATGGAATTCTTTCCTTTTGCAAATTATTTATATCTAGTTCAACCCCTGAAACTTCACGGCCCTAGAACATGAATTTATTATTTAATTTTTAAATTATTTTACTAGGAGAAAAACAAATTTGTAAACTCAATAATAGTTTTAATAAAATAACCTGTGGTACAGGGCTATAGTAATAGCTTCAGGTTCAAAGGCCAAGAGTTCGCATCCCGTCCCAGGCGAGAAATTTATTTCAATTGAATTGGATAACTAAAAAAAATTCTATCAATCTCTAATCTCTAAGTTCTAAGCTGAAAACAGCTTCATCTGGATCGTTAACACCTGATGCTAAAAAGTAAAATGTTAACGTCGCTGTTAAAATTTGTTTTAGAGAATAGTATTTTTTAGCGCTGATCTTATTACTTTACTTTTTAACACCCAATTAATAAAGTTAAATTTTAACGCCTGTTTTTAGAGAATAGACCTACCTGACTATAGATTAAAAAAATTTAAATAAATTTTTTATTCTATGCTGGCAGCCTATACCGTTCTGCTCCTCTTATAATAATTATAAATAATAAATACGCCTTTTCTAAAGATACAATCAACTTTTGGGCGGTGCTAACAATAATAAAAAAAAAAATTATTATATCTATACAAACACTCGAGCCTAGAGTGTAAGTAATTAGGGGAAAAACAATTTAGCAATTTCCATGATCGTAAAACGGAGAATGGAGTAATTAACCTTGTCAGTAAAGTGTTAGATGCTTTTGATCAAAACATCTGAAGGTCTCGCTCGGGTTCAAATCTCTCTTTCAGCACGAACCATTTCACGCGCAGTAATTACCTATTTAGACGTTCGTTAAATAAAATTTTCTCTGAAAAAAAAATCAAACCGCAATTGATATTAGTGTTATTAAATAAATCTTTATATATATAATTCTTCTGTACGTGTGTATGTGACTGAACTCCTCCTAAACGACTGAACCAATTATGATGAAATTTTCTGTGTATGTTTGTGAGAATCCCGGACAGGTTTTGTTTCACAAATGACAATAATTTAATGAGTAATTAACCGTTAAAATAAGAAAAATAAAAATTAGGAGAAATAGTTGCCATGGTAACAAAATATAAATATTTACCCATGTTTACGATTTTTTATTTATTTACATTTTGAATTCTAAAATATCGGCGTAAATTTTTAGTCTGTGTATCGGGAGAGTCCCGGAAAGGATATGATTCACAAAAAATCTTAAATTAATGAATAATTAACCGTGAAAATAATATATATATAAAAATGAAAAGGGAAGGCGAGCAAGGGGGTCCAGGGGCGCAGCCCCCTGGCTGACGGAGCCCCGCCGAAGGCGGGGCTTTGCGTCTAGTATTTATATATAATTTATTCTAACATGAAATATAATTTAGTATATATTTATTTATTAATAAAACTTGATGAGTATATTTAAAAGATTTTTTGATAAATAAATAAATAAATTTTTTTAAACGTTTTTTAAATCTATAGATGTTTTTGATGGTTCAATAATATTAAATTTTATCTAACTAGCCGCACCGCCCGCCTTCAGACCTCATGTACTGCCTTTAAGCTAGTTGCTACGTTTTTAAACGATGTAGGCTACAGTGAGTGTCACAATTAAAACCCAACGAGAGGCCCTAGCTAGAGCCTTAAGAATATGGTATAGTATATGGTTTATGGTGAAATAATTTTAAATTTGAAAAGCTAAAATCATCTGTACCAGATTTTACGTTTTACCTTTTCGATCATTAAAATTATTTCACTATACACCATATACTTAAGGCTCAAACTATCAGGTGGGGAGTTAACTGGTGGCGCTTACTGTACGGGGAGGGGGGGGTTTCAAGAAAAGTCAGTGAGTTAGGCGATCTAACACCATTGTTTTCACCCACCCCAACTTAGAAGTATAAGGGTGTTCGATTATGGAAAAAAATAATCGATTATCGATTATGAAAAAAAAAATAATCTAATTTTTTCCCCCTGCGGAAAATTGGGAAAATTATTTTTTTCCCCTGTGATGATTTTTTTTTCCTTCCCGTGAAAATCATTTTAACTTTTTTTTTCGGGAGACGAAATTTTTTCCGTCCTGAGGAAAATTTTTTCCCCTCTCCTGTTAAAATCATTTGACTTTTTTTTTAAATGTACGAGTCTCATCCGATCTTTTGAAACGCATTTTTTCCAAAAATAATCGAAATAATCTATTAATCGATTTTTTTTTAAGAAAATAATCGGTGAATAATCGATTAGCCCTAAAAGGTATAACACGGATAGGATTAGTCGAATTTTAGACATTGCTCGCATTAGTTATGATGTTGTGAAAAAGTAAATTTTGTTTATGGTTTATGAAACTAATGTAAGATAACCAGGCGACTCGTGGCGTATTAAAAAAGTTTAAGATCTTTTTCGGCATCTGAGGTCATCCCTTCCATCATTATTTCAAATGATTTTTGTATCTTATTCAATTGAAATAAATTTTTTGCCTGGGGCGGGATATGAACCCTACACCTTTGGCTACAGAAGCCACCATAGATTAGGTGCTCTAAATAGGACCTATTTCGGGCCAGATATCTTTAAAAAAAGTAGGAGCTAAATTTTTACCATCTTTACCTAACTTTATTTCACATTGAGAATGAACCACTTATGAGGTTGAATATTAGATTCGCTAAATTAACAATTTAATAAAATACAATTTATATCCGATTATTATAAGGAAATTATTGTGCCTCCGGTTTTCATGTGTGGGACAAAATATTTTCTATAAATTAAAACCTTTTTATTATTTTAGGATTTATTTGGCGACACAAATTTAAAAATGACACTTTTAGAATTTCCATTTTTGTTATTAGTTATTTGTGATATCTTTAAAAACATCCCGCCTTTGGAATCCTTTTTCTATCTAAATAAAAAAAATAATAATAAAAAGGTTTCACAGGTGAGGTTTCTGTCCTAATTCAGAAGCTAACAAACTCAAGTACCCTTCTCCCTCCTTTAAATGGGCGCCCTTTCCTTTTGTTTGTTAAACGAATTGTTAATTTCGTTCAATTCCCCTTGAGGTGGGTCTTAAGTGGCTAATAGCAAATAATCGCCGTCTTGGGTCGGATTATTTCCCTTATTGTCCAGCATAATTGGCTTTGAACAGATTTGAAATTAATATTAAGAAGAGAAGAGCCGACTTTGTGGGTGGCCCCGAAAACAAAATTAAAAAGGTGCCCAAAACATTCTGACGCGTTCAAGAGTGAAAACCAATTTGAAATGAGCCGGCATTAGATACCAAAAGCGATGTTTACTCATTCTTTGATTCAAAAAAGTTGAAAAATTGATTTTTTTTTTCTTTGAAGAAAATAAATCCCTGTTTACAACTTTTTTTGGAAAACAAAAAAATGAATTTTAACTTAAAGCCCCGAAAGTAACTATGTTAGACCATAGACAGAAAACTATGAGATAAAACATTCACTAAAAAACATGTTCTAAGAATGTATCGAAACTTTTATATACCTGAAGCAAAGAAGTTATTTTTTTAAATTTTTGTTTGCTCTTTAAACGTCAGTGTCAGGGGGGCAAGGGTGGGCAAATACCTCTCTCCACTTCTGTCCCCCACTGAGAATAAGCTGACGCATTCACTGCGTGAAAAAATTAAAAAATCAAAAAACTTTAGAAAAAAAGTATTTTTATAAAAATTATTCTATTCCGAATTTTTCCCTAATTTTGAACAACTTTTGTTAGGGAAAAAAATTTTATTTCTTTAACGTTTTAAGCAAGATGTCTAAGGATAAAAATTTTTGAACTCATAAGACTAAAATTAGTGAAGAGATGATGAAATTTTGCAAATAAAATATAATTAAGGCGAAGTCGAAAAAAAAATCTCAAGACATATGCAGCCAAATCTATTTATTTTATTATGCCGTTCTAAAATGACGTTTCGGACATTCTTTCCATTCTTTCGTTGTCTTTAAGCGTACAGAGAGAGAATGTGTGTCACTGAAATCGTATTTTTTCATTTATTCTCGCCTCTGGCTCTGAAGATGGCCTAGACCAATGACCGAAACGTCGGCCTGGAACGTCCTAATAAAAGAAATAGATTTGGCTGAAATTTTTTTTTACTCCGCCTTAATCATACTTTCAATCACAAAGACATACCTCTCAAAAAAATAATGATTATTTTTTCTATATTTATGAAAACCTTCGACTTCAAAAGAAGTAATTAATTAATTTATTTAAAAATTTGTTCACTCTTTGCTAGGTAATTAGATCGTATATGAAAAACAGGAAATAATAAAGCCTATAAATTTTTTATAATAATAAAATTATTATATATTTTTCTTATGTGACTAATCACCTGGGAATATTGAATAAAAATTACGTTAGTAGAGTTTGATTTATAAAAAAATTTTGAATTCTGAAACCGACGCATATAAGTTTTTTTTAAATTATACTGGCTTATATTCTTTATTCCTAGCCTATAGACTGACTTTTCACTTTGAACCAGGGGCGTATATAGAAATTTTTTTCGGGGGGGGGGCTTAAACTCAAAAAATTTTTCTGAGGAAAATTTTTTTTTTTAAGAAACTATACTTTTTTTCACACGAAATTTTTTGAGGAACATTTTTTCTATTGCGAAACCAAAGTTGTCCATCCTGCGGAAAAATTTGTTGCGCTGATGTCTGTATATCCCTATATATGTATATGTGTTTGGGAAATTTCGGGGGGGCCCGGGCCCCCTCGGCCCCCCCCCCCCATAAATACGCCCCTGCTTTGGACCGAAAACACCAATCTTAAATAGAATTTGAAAACTTTTTTTTATTTTTCCTTTTGTGACTACCGCGGCTATTAGGGTTTTTATTTTTGCTGGCTGTTTGAAAATTTTCAAATTTCCCTCCCTGACTTAAATTTTAAATTTCCCGCTCCCTCTCCACTTCCTGTAACTCTAGCCAATCAGTGCCCTGACCGGTAGAGACGGAAGCTAGTCGCTAGCGCTTTTAATAATCGAAATAATCGATTAATCGATCATTTTTTTTAAGCAAATTATCCGCCGTTCCAAATACTATATGTGTACTTACTGTAATTGGAAAATGTGGATTTCTATAGAAGATATAGGCTACACACATACCTTTTTCTATTTCATTTATATATTTATATTGTGATATATATAGAAGAAAGATTGATTCGATGGCTCAATTTGAAAACGTATTAAATAAACACGAATTTCTAAATTCTTCTTCTTCTTTCTTCGCCTTAATCCCGCGGTGCGGGGTGGCGGTTTCTGAGTTTTTGTGACCGGGAAGGAAGAGAACAGGCCGGCCGGCCGCGGCCCGTCGCACGGTCTGACGCCTTTTAAAAATATAAGGAAAGAGACTGAAATGCAAAGAACAGAAGTACTGCTAGTCCCAGCTAGGGTAACTCGTGGCGACCATTCACGTACTCACAAGATGTGCCCTTGAGCAAGATTAAATAAACACGAATTTCTAAATAAAAATATTTTTTCTATATATAAATAGATAAATTGAAAATTTGTTTGTTTTATAAATACATCAAATTGGTTGTTTGCATCCATGAAAAAGACCTAAACCACAACGAGCCCTGAAGGAAAAAAAATCCAGACTCACCATTTTTGATAAGGTTGCCAAATAAAGCATAATGTTTGCCGCGGCCCGTCGCACGGTCTGACGCCTTTTAAAAATATAAGGAAAGAGACTGAAATGCAAAGAACAGAAGTACTGCTAGTCCCAGCTAGGGTAACTCGTGGCGACCATTCACGTACTCACAAGATGTGCCCTTGAGCAAGATTAAATAAACACGAATTTCTAAATAAAAATATTTTTAATAATCAAGCTCACTTACTCAAGATTTTTATGAAGATTTTTTTTAAATTTCAAATTTTTTTCTTTCTAATAATAATTTGAAGAAGATTTTTTCTAATTTATAGCCAAATAGTGATCTGATGGAATATTGCAATTAATCAATTTTTGACATAAATCTAAAGTAGATTTACATCCAACCAGCCATGAATAAATTAACAATAACATGTACACCATGTTTTGTTTATTCTTATTTATATTTTGATAGTCGAATATTTAAAGGAGATCGGGTGAGGGTGCAAACGTTCCTCGGTCTTCAATTCTCCTCTCATATTTTATAAGACTACCTTTTTGGCTCCGGATTCTCATTTATTTGGCAACCTTATCAAAAATGGTGAGTCTGGATTTTTTTTCTTCAGGGCTCGTTGTGGTTTAGGTCTTTTTCATGGATGCAAACAACCAATTTGATGTATTTATAAAACAAACAAATTTTCAATTTATCTATTTATATATAGAAAAAGAGCAGATATCCTGCTTTGAGAGGACTTGTCAGAAATTAACCTCTATCTAAATACATTTTCCTATCAGCTTAATAATATAATATTTATTTTTAAAGGAATATCCTTGTTTAATTTATAGAATATTTCGACGTTTACTTCCGAACTCTTTTCTTCAAAATCGTTCCAATTTTTATACTTATTCTTAGAATTCAGTAACTTTATTCATAGTTTCTTGAAATGATCGAGTTTAATGTCCATATAATTATTAAGTTTTAATAGGAGAATTAAATTCACAAGGTTTTCTGTTTCAATAATATATTAATTTGATATTAACACTTATACGTATTTCGACACCATTTGTGTCATCTTCATAAGCGAAGATGACACATATGATGTCGAAATACGTATAAGTGTTAATATCAAATTAATATATTATTGAAACAGAAAACCTTGTGAATTTAATTCTCCTATTAAAGCATAATGTTTCAACTAGAGCCAACGGTTACCAGTTTAAAATTAAATAATTATTAAGATTCATTTAATTATAGTTCTTTATTTGTCAAAGATGGAAGCGGATTTTGGCGAAAATTTACACTTTTTCCATAGGCATGGATATTTAAATAAAACAAGTCGTTTCTCTATTTAAATAGGTAATATTGTCTCTCGATTGAAAGTTATTATCATTCCTTCTAGATAATCGCTCTTTAGATTGATTTAAATATTTAATGAAATCGCACTAACTATTCAGCATAAAATCAAGAAAGAAATAAAATCTCATTTTATTTTTTCTTTAGAAATTATTCGTTTTCTTAATTAGCCGCTATTTAAATATTTAATTGTGGGATTGTTTCTTAATATTCTAATTATCCCAAACATAATATAATAGTTTTTTGTGTAATTTATTTTTTTTCCTATATGGTTAGGGGCGTAAATTCTGTTTCTGAAAGAAATTTAACAAAACTCATATTAGGATCTTCTAGAGTTGATTCATCGGTCCCCTTATTAGGCCCTATTTGTAATAGTAGTCTATAAATTATAATCTTTGTTTTATTCCAAATAGTTCTTTTTATTCACTTCAATATATGAAACGGTTAAGCCGAAATTTCGAACCTTCGATCCCTGAAATTAAGAGGAAAGCAGCCAGGTAGGAAGCCTCTATTGTTAAATCAAACTCCTTTATTAAAAAACGTTTCGGCCCAATTTTATTGTGCCATCTTAAGTTGAATAAGAGTTTAAAGAATAACACAACTCTATTCTTTAAACTCTTATACAACTGAAGATGGCACAATAAAATTGACCGAAATGTTTTTTAATAAAGAAGTTTGATCTAGCAATAGAGACCTGGCTGCTTTCCTCTTCATTTCAATGATTGTCTTCTACACAAGGGCGGATCCAGAGGTGATTCTCGGGGGGGGGGGGGGGGTCTCAAAAATTTTTCTGGGAAAAAATTTTTTTTTCGCTGAACCATTCCCTCTTTCGCGGAACCGAAATTTTTTCCCGTCCGTTTAAATTTGATTTGTATTTAATACAAATCGAATTTTTAAATATTAGTTTTTAAAATTTTACATTAAAAATAAATTTAAAAAAAAAAGTATTTTTTTCAAATCTCGGGAGGGGGGGGTAATTACCCCCTTTACTTCCAATTGTATCCGCCCTTGCTTCTACACCGCCATTTTCTTCATTTATTTCAATCCTTCATCAGTTGGAAGATAGCAGCATAATATAAAATACATTTTTCATAATAAATATTTCTCCACTAAGATTTAAATTGATACCACTCACACGTACCTCATCAGAGGGGATTAGAATGTTAACTTGACCTTCCCTGATATCTTTTATTGAGACGTGAAAAATTACTTGTTGAAAATTTATAATTTTCGTTTTCTTTGACTAGAATTGCAATATTTTAATTATTTATTCATAGAAGAAATTAAAAATACTTGGTGACAAGTTTCAATGATTTATTAAATATTAATTTTTTAACCTATGTATTTCGTTACTCTTCAGAAGTTAGAATCACTTCTAATGTGTCGAAATATGTACAAGATTAAAGGCTCAAACAGACAGAACGCGAAATTCGCGACGCTCAGGCTACGCGCGCATTTCGCGACGAAAGCGACGTTTTGCTAAGCCACACAGGCAGCGTTGTCTGGGCGTACGATCCGGTATTGTGAATATGTATATTTTTCATTAACATCACTCATCTTGATGATAGTTCGCCTGTTCGCGCGAAAGAGTTGTAAATTTGTACAACTCGAAAAAGCTGTCGCGCGAAAGAGAGCGTTTACGCCGCGTAAGTTCGCCCCCTGTGTGACGGGGATGATACAGTCTTGCCTTATACAACATTTCGCGCCCTTTCGCGGCGTTGAAAAAACGCCAAGCGACGCGAATTTCGCGTTCTGTCTGTTTGAGCCTTAAATGTTAAAAAGCTAATTTCTAATAAATCATTGAAACGTATGATTATAAATTTCACGTACATAGATTAAGTTCAAAAAGAGCCTACGGTTGATAGTTTAAATCTATTAATTTAATTACCGAAATGTTTTATGTTTTTTTTTTAAACCATTTCCATTTTACTAATACTATATTGTTAACCATTATTATTCACGAAATTCATCTAATTGTGAATGTTGCAAACGTAATTGTTGCTTTTATCTAAAAAAAAAAATCTTTTTTTTTTCTTCCCCTATTATTTTCGCCTCTTTTTCAACGCACTTATAATAAATTACTATAATTAATATTATTTTTTTTAAATTGTATATATTTGGAACTTAATGAATCTAATCATTAGTTAAAGAAAATCATTAACATAAAAACGATTAATTAATAATTTTTTATGATATTTATACTTATATATATATATATATATATATATAAAAATATATATATATATATACGTGGGCCTATGTACTGTATATAATATCAATTTGATTTTTTTAAGACCTAACAAAATAAGTTGTATGATAATTTCCCATGGAGGTTTTTAGCTAACCTGTAATTAGCTTACAATTAACTGCTTATTACGGTAATGTATAGTCCGTTTGATAATTAGTCAGTTATTTACAAATGATAAATATGGCCGTCATTGTAATAACAGAGGCCGCTATGGCCGGCAGCCATGTTGGCCTCTAATGGTTTTATAATAAGCGGTGCTCGAACCAGGGACCCCGGCAAAACGAATCGGAGCCCCTGGGCCCTAAAATGGCTGCATCACTAACGTTTCAATTAGAAGGAAGATATGTCAGTCGAAGAGCCGCGCAAATATTTATACAAAGATGTGTGCAATAAATTGCCGAAGGGAGTTTGTCTCTTGCTGCAATTCTTTTTAAATTGCCCTCCCTTTCTTTTTTTTTTCCTTCTCTTTGTCGCTTACGGCGGGAATTTTACATGCTCTTTATTTTCTTCTATTATTCGCTTCTAGCTATGATCTAAATAAATCTTTCTATTTTACTTGGATCTTAATCGAAATCTTTTATAATCTCAAAAGAATGGGAATTTTTAACCTAAACCTACTCTTAGCATATTTTATTATTATATTTTCTTTTATGCGACCGCGGTCTCAATTTCTAGAGAGAAAAAGAAAGAGACTAGGTGTTTGAGAAAAATATTTACTTATGTGATTTTATATCGAAGTATAGCGAAGAGAAGGGGTTGGAGAAGTCTCCCCTACCTCTCAACTCGGTTCGAGTTGGTAATATCATAGTCTAGTAAGGTGTATTTTTTCCCTAAAATAAAAAAAATTCGAATGATTAAATTGGCAAATTTTGTAACATTGACAAAATTCGAATTTTTTCAAAAATTTCAAATTTTTTTATTGATAATTTTAACACCTTCTCCTTCCATTGCCCTATGATTTTATAACACTTTGATATAAAAGTATAAATGATTATGTATATTTGTATGTACCTTGGGAAAAATTCATCTTTGCGTTTTTTCTTTTCTTAATGTTTCCTAGAAAGTAGTCAGCCCAAGTGACTCACCACTACAGTGGATCTTTTAATGATCTATAGTTAGAATAGTCTATCAAATATATTTATTTAAAAATTAAGAGAATTTGAACATTTTGATTATTTTAATCATCTTATTTGTAATAAATCAAAACTTAAATCAAAAATAGACCCAAATTATTTCGACATTTGTAATATTTGAAGTTTTATAGCTGATTGTATTACTTCTAGTAGAAAAAGAAAAAAAAAAGAGAGAGCAGCTAATTGTGATTTCATTTATTTCCCCGTTTCAGTCCTGTTTAGGACCATCTTCAGAGCCATTAAAACAGAACAATTCACAATGGACTTACGTAAATTAATACAAATTTATAAGGCCATTGCGAATTGTTTTGTGTTGATAGCTTTGAAGGTGGTCCTAGACTGGACTGAAACGGGGAAATAAATGAAATTACAATTAGCTACTCTTTTTTTTATTTTCTATTATAATAATAATAATATCTGTATCCATTAAATTTATAAAAAAAAAAGATTCATTCAGAGGTTCTGATTTTTTTTTTAATTTTATATTATTCTAAATAAAATATTTCAAAATTTATCTACGAGTATATAAACTGTACAAAATTAAACAATTAATTAAAAAAATATAAATATCTATTTGTAAGTAAATTTTAAGAAAAAAAAATTCCTCCCCACCCCACCCCCCTCCCATGAAAAAAGTTCAAATGACGCCACTGGATTCATTTAATAATAATTAAACTTCTATCATGAAAAACATATAACCAAGTATTTATTAATTTAAATAAGCGAAAAATGTATGTACCGCCGGGAGTCGCACCACGGATCTGTCAATTTACGCTCAACATGCCCTACTTCTGGACCACAGTACGCACTCGCTAGTTTGAGAGGAGTTTCGAGTTTCTCTAGTAGACTGAAATTAGCGATCTCTCATAATTTAAATAAGGCGAGTGCGGTAGTAGTGGTCCAGTAGTAGGGCATGTTGAGTGTGAATCGACAGATCCGTGGTGCGACTCCCGGCGGTACACATTTTTTGCTTATTTAAATTAATAAATACTTGGTAGGGCACTCTGAGTACAAATCGGAGAATCCGTGGTTCGACTCCCAGCGGCACACCCTTATTTTTTCGGATATATGAATTAATAAATATTTAATTGAATAAATACTTGGTTATATGTTTTTCATAATTACCTCATGGACCAACACATGATATATAATTCTTTAATTAAACTTCTATCGAATTTTATCTATAATAGGATTCAAAAATACTAAAATGAATGAATTTATTTGATATTGAAAGACTATTTATTTGCCCACTTCATAGGCAGGTTGGGTCCTACTTTAGTGGAGAATCATTTATGGCTGCCTACCTTCTAGGAAACTTTCAGATTCGAAAATACGCACGGACCGATGTTTATGGCATATAACATTATAATACGCCGATCTAGAGCCTTACTGTTTTAATAAATAGCCTCTTGAAAGAAACTAATCTTTTATTTAAAAAAAAAAAAAATAACTTCCTCAATTTTTCAATGTTCTAATAAATAAATTTTGATTTTATTAATTTCGGGATATTTAATACAAAAAAAAAAAATTTCTAATAAAAAGATGGCGATAAATTGCATAAATTTATTTACATGTACATGTTTTGAAATATCCACAAGATGATAAATAGACACAAAAATCGTTTCTAATAATTTAAAAATGAAATTTTTTTCTCTGATTGATTGGTGAAATCGCAAAAACTTCATTGATTTATTTTATCATATTTCGAGAAAGTTCAGACTCATTTTTTTTTTATTTACCCTAATGATCGATGTCGATCAGTTTGAAACAAACCGGAAACGAATCTATTTCTTATAACTAGGTTAGTTTTTTCTCTCTGTCTGA
>JAKCPI010022455.1:0-20661 GCA_023213315.1 Euborellia annulipes | reverse complement strand
GAAAATTTTGAAATTTTTATTTTTTACTTCTTAATTGAGGAAAAGTATAATAATTTAGTTGCTTCGTAGTTTCTAATTTCATTAGTTAACAATCGAATATCGCTGTTGAAACTCTACTTGTTGATGAATTGCTATTTATTTTCTTATTACATTTTTTTTCTTTTATAAACTTATACATCTCTATTTTTTAAAAGTTCATACATCTAATGTCTTAATTTGAATTTATTTAATCTTTTCGTAAAGAGCTTCATCTCTATATTTCCTCATAGTAAGTATTATTATTCAAATTTAAATTATCCTCTATAATTCATGGATACTCTCCAAATTTGGAGCACATTAAGGCTTGCCTCATTTTTTTTTTTACGAAGGTTATCTCAAATATATGATCTTATAGAATTGATTATAATTTGATTTAAATTACACTCACGATTCCAACTGAATATTTAACAAAATATAATTTTATTTTGCCTATTTTTAATACATACATGAATCAATGATTATTTTGGTATTGTATGCATTTTTACTTTCTCTTACCTATATATGTTAATATATAGAGAGAAAGTATAAAAATCATCGGTTTGCTTCCCGTTCAAAATTTATTTAAAATCATATTGACTACAAAATAATTATCACCTGTGTCGTTAATTAAACATTAAAAAAAAAAAAAAAAAAAATTTAAAAATCAAAATATCGACGGCGAATTTTTGACATGAATCCAATACTTTTTCTCTCTTTATATAGGTAAGAGAAAGTAAAATTAAAAAGACAATTAAAACAGTAGGAATAATAATTTTCGATAGAGCCTGGATTTTTATTTTGTCTTTTTAATTTTACTTTCTCTTACCTATATAAAGAGAGAAAAAGTATTGGATTCATGTCAAAAATTCGCCGTCGATATTTTGATAGAAATACATTTTTGAGGTCCCTTGAGTCCATAAAAGTGGCCTCCTTAGGGCCCCGCGAAGGCTCTCTTAGGGGTCCTCGTAATTTCATTGAGAAATTAGATTATTTTGTATTTAACTTGACTGGCAGTAGCCATTATCCTAATCTAGTTCACGCGTTCGTCTGATATAAATTGTAACCTGAATCTCTACAAAGAAACTACAACTACAACTCTTCAACATACGTATATTATACAGTCAAACATCCCCCTGAAAAATTAAATTTCGAGAGAGTCTGTGGAAAGCGTGTGAACTTTCTAAGGAGAACTAATTTATTTGATTTTTTCCTTGAATATATTTTTTACTTTCTCTTACCTCTAGATATGTTAATATATATAGAGAGAAAGTATTCATGTCAAAAATTCTATGTGTAGATTTTGATGGAATATACACGTTTTGAGGTCGCCTGAATCAAAAAAAAAAGTGGTTTTCGCGACATTGTCTGTCTGTGTGTTTGGGTGTCTGTCTGCGAACAAAATATCTCAAAAACGAAAAGAGCTAGGAAATTGAAATTTTATATTTAAGTTAGGTACCCTCTGGGACGTAACACGAAGCTTTTGAACAAAATTGGCCAAAGAGTACTAGTACTTTACTGATGTACTTTTTCAGTTTTTTTCGATTTTCTCTAAATTTGCTCCAACGATTTTGATTAAAATTCAAAAATCAATTATTTTTTAGATGCTCTTTAAAATGTATATTCTCAATTTGTTCTCAAAAATGTTTGAAGCATACTTTACCCTTTACTTCAAAGGAAAGATAGGAGAAATGGTTGCCATGGTAACAAAATATAAATATTTTCCCAAGTTTATAAATTTTACAAATTATATTTTAATATATCGGTGGAAACTAAATATATCTCGACACAAAAAAATCTGGTGTGCCAGCACAGAACACAACTTTCGATTCCGAAGATAAGAAAAAGTTGTGCGCTGTGTAACCAGTCATACCATATTTTTTTATTTAATAGAGTAATTACTAAACGAAACAAGTTTTGATATAAGATGACCTATTTATTTCCTTTACTATAATTTTGTTATTCCGTTTCTAATTTTCTAATCTTGTTTAAAAACTTTTTTTTTTATTATCCCGAAAAATAAATGATTTGTTTAAAAGAATGGCAAGCATTTCAAATTTGATAACAAACACTTTTTCCTTTCCACTAATATTAATTAACCTCAGGTGGATGTAATTGCTTGTCTTCTTTGATATCTTCCATTATGTATAGTGAGCCTAAGCAGCCTGGACAATACCCTATAGAGATGTTAACACCATCCGGATGGTAGCTGCGTGTGAACGGACAGGACCCATCCCAAACGAGGGTCGATGTTCGTTGTTTTGTTAGTAGTAGTCATCCTTTTATTTTCCCCCTCCCACGATCCCTCGGGATCCACGCTATCATTCATTCCTCTGACATATTGTTTATTCGTGGTCGCCTCTTATCAGCCGATGCCATCGGATTAGCCGTGCGTTTGTGTGTATGTTTGTATGTAACACCGAGGACTCAACTCCATTCCCCTACTACATCTCCCTTCCTATTTTATTTTTTTCGCCTCGAGTCACGTTTGTGTAGCCAAGGCTCCAAAAAAAAAGACGCGAGCTTGTTACCTTTAGACATCATAATGTCAATAAATTTTAATAGCTTTTACCTTCTAATTCGAATCCAGTCAAATTATTTAAAGTGGAATCGTAATTTATTGCTAATTTAAAATAAACAACTAACGCTTTAATTAAGGATTTTGGATATTTGGGACGCTAATTGTATAGTCGGCTTGTTATAAGAATGACAATTTAACTTGTACAAACAAATACATAGTAATAAAGGCCTCTCGAAAGAGTATAGTGAATTTTTAATGTAAATTTAAATTGCTAATTTAATAAAATCGATACACAATCAATGAATGACAACGTATAATTCAAGGGAATTTTTTTTTTTTTTTATTCAATTCTGACAAAAAATATTTGAATATTTTTATTTTCTATTTATTCTTTTGAATATTTTAAATAAATACACAGAGGGAATAATCAAAAAAATTATGACTTATCGTATCGATATAAACCAAGGTTGATTTATAATTTTTTGTACTATTCAAGACAGAGAGAGGGGAAAAAGAAAGCGCAGCTAATTAATAAATTTTTTTCATTAGGCCCTAATCCTTTATGTTGATATTTCGGACCCGGTTGGGACATCTGAGTAGAACCCCTCTCGATATAGAAAATAAAAAAAATATTTCAACTTTCTTCATTGTATAATAATAATAAAATCTGGTGTGATTGCGCACAGCACACAACTGAAAGATTTTTTGTGTCGACATATATTTAGTTTCCGCCGATATATTAGAATTCAAGATGTAAAATTTATTAGATATTTATATTTTGTTACCATGGCAACCATTTCAAAGTACAAGTGTAAAGAGGTATCGGGAAAACCACTTTTTTTGATTCAGGGGACCCCAAAACGTGTATATCCCTAAAAAAAACTCGATATCGAATTTTTGACATGAAACCAATACTTTCTCTCTCTATATATTAACATATATAGAGGTAAGAGAAGGTAAAATAGATAAATAATTAAGTGGGACGGTAATTATATTTAAACCAACAGCGTCCGTATAAATTTTTTCAAAGAGTGAGGGGGAGGGGAATTGTTTTTTATATATATTTTTTTTAATTTTGCTTGATTGAAAAGCTTTAAATTAACAAAAGAAAGAAAAAATGAAAAAATTGTGTGCTGTGCTACCAGTCACACCAGATAACCCCCCCCCCCCCCCTGAAAAACCCTCTGTATCCGCCCTTGGCAGGGGGTGCACTCCAATGGGAGAATTTGAAATTGTGTGACGTCACGTATGCCACCCCAGTGAGAGTTTGACACTTTAATCCGCTAGAGAGCAGGGTAGTCAACCGATGAAATGATCATGTGATTTCTATATATATTATATTCAAATATTGTCAAATACGTTAAAATTGTCATTCAAGAGATAAGTATTGGATTTCATTATATACTTAAAAATGTTTTTAATTGTATTTATATGTTTATTAACTACATTTCCATTTATATTTTTAGGAAAAAGAAAATGTTTAGCAAAAAATTGCAATAATTATGACAAACTTATGAAATTGATAACCTAAAGATCATTCGATTTGGGTACAGTATTCCTAAAAATAACAGTCACCTGTGAGATCTTTCACAACAAATGGAAACATCAAATAAGATAAGTAATTTTTCTAGTAAAACTATGATAAATAT
This sequence comes from Euborellia annulipes, assembly GCA_023213315.1. Taxonomy (NCBI): domain Eukaryota; kingdom Metazoa; phylum Arthropoda; class Insecta; order Dermaptera; family Anisolabididae; genus Euborellia; species Euborellia annulipes. The sequence continues at coordinate 16,476 of JAKCPI010022455.1, read as the reverse complement.
TAGTGAAAATCAAACAATTGTCAATATTTTTGACAATAGTTTGGGAACACCAAATATTCTTCAAAATTTATTATAGAAATGGAGAAAGATCATCCATTAAATGATACATCAAATTCCTTAGAAGTTTTTTCTTTTGCTGAGGATTCAGATGTTATTCTTCGACAAAACTATCAACTGGACAACTCGCCTAATTTACCAATAACTTACGTTACTAATTTTGATTCTTTTTTCAGATCGTCACAAATCTATAACAAATGACAATTTAACTTTATTTATTTATCTCTTGTGTATTTTTGTTCATTTTTACATATTATAAATTTTTTTATTTCTTTTTTGTATTCTGTACCCCAAAAGGTATAAATTGTATTTATCTGTATTTTTTTTAAATAAATAGTTTATCTTTCCAAAATATCTGATGTTTATGTTATAAAAAATACCCAGATTCTTTCTATATTAAAAATTACTTATTAACAAAAAAATAATATATATAATTAAAAAAAAAAAAATCAATCAATAATATATATATATATTTACACGAAATACATAATTTTAAATTTAGCGGCTAAAATTTGGTTTGAATTTTGCGCAAATTCCCTGCGTTCTGATTGTGCCACCCTGATGGCGGACAAAAACCAGAAATTAACATTGAGTACGCTCTCTGTTTATATATATACTCTGTGGCCCTTGGCACATACAGGGACCGGAAGTCAGGCCCTTGCGCTTTATTTTATAGTATGATGATTTTATCATCATTTTATAAGTTTTAAATGTTATCCAATGTTGACAGCTGAAATATTTTTATTTTATATATTACAACCCCCTCTTGCTTTTAAAATGGCTTCAATCGGTCTAAACTTCTACTAATATCTCTAAAGAAATCATAAATCTATAGGTCATTTTGATAACTTACCTACCCCAACATAAAATTGAAGTTGAAGGACAAACTTTGCTATTCCGCCCATAGGATTTACATTGAAGCGCTTTTAAATCAGGCTAATTAGCTTATAAATTTTAATTTTTTTAGCTATTTGATTAAATATTAGTATAAAATAGGATCATTAGATTTATATAGGTGCTTATTTATCCATAAACAAGTTTAATTTGATGTGATTTAAAGGTAAAACAATTTTGTTAGGTTATGGTAAAAATTTCTAATTTATCTATTTTTGTCCTTATTTAATATCTTTTGGAAAATCTGTCTGTTAATAGCTATTAAAAAATAAATAAAGACAAGGAAGGATGGGTTTTTATAAAATTACAACAAGAAATACCTGATATAATGTTTGTATTTATTTATTATATGTACATTTACCTTATAAAGATCTATGAAATAATGTGTTAAAACATATAATTATTATTTTTATAGGCCTATATTATTTTAATATAGAGAGATTAATATAAATATTAATTTAGTTTATCTGTTTTTTTAATCCCAGGGGTTTATTTTGCCTTCCTTCAGGTATATATGAGAATCTATCAGAGTAACTAAAAAAAAAAACAAGTAATTAAGTAATTAAAATTTTAAAGCAGAAATGTAAATTATTTCGAAAATAATTAATAATTGCAATGAATGAATGGAAATAAATATAGATAAATGTAGAATGGGTGGTTGAATCATATTTGAAATAAGAAAAGTAAACATACCTTTAAACCCTTCCTTTGCTGTTCATATCGCTGTCTTTTTTATTTAAATATGTTTATTTCTTAGATTATATCCGTTTATTTTAATTATAACACATATTCAAGCACTATTCAAGCCAGGAGAGACCCACTTGTCACTTGTGAGATGTTTCACCTTTGTTGATTATCCTAAATAATGTTTTGAATCATTATATGAAACAAAATAAATATTGTATTTGTTATTTACCTGAGATAAAGTGTTTAAAGTGTATTTGAACTTCGTTTCAGTCAAATTTCTTGTTTTTTATTGAGCATAACCTCTGACACTGACAGTTGATTCAACTTATTTTATGTTTAAAATTTTATTCTATAAAGAATCTGTACTTCTCTTGATATCCTTTACGAGCACAATTGATAATATCACAAAATTTTGGCATCTTTGAGTATTTGGAGAGCCTAAATAACTCAAAAACAAACATTATCATATAAATCCCTATGTAAATGCATTGGTTTGTCCTTCAACTCCGAATTTCATGTTGGGGTAGGTAAGTTATCAAAATGACCTATTACATTAGATTAGTAAAGTCGCTGAATAAGGGTACTTTAAATTTCTTTTTTACTTTAATCCTCTTTTTTACAAGTAAATCTATAAAACTCTTCGATACCGTAGAACACTTCCTCTTTTTTTTTTATTTTATCCATCGATTATTGTTTTCCGATGAGACAAATTTGACTCATCTGTTCTAGGAAATAAACAACAAAGATATATTTTCAAAAGCATTTCACTTTTTCAATTTAATTGTTCACTTAAAAGTTTTTCTTTCTCCCTCTATTTCAAATTGGCTGTATTTAAAAGAAAGCGATTCATCTTCTTTTTTCTCTTTGTATTAACAACCATGTAATTTTGTTGGGTTCAATTTATCTCTAAGGACCCTTACCTTCTATAGAAACTTTAGCGCCGGTATTAATTATGACAATTTACACTGTCATTTATTAATGGGCAAAATGGTTGCCCAGGGGCTTTCTAAGGGCCCGTGTAAACTCTCTATGTCGGTCATAAAGCACAATTTGCGAAACAGAAGGGATGCTCAAAATGGAATTAACGTGTTCAACATTTGAAACCAGGCAATTTTGGAGATTCTCATCTCAGGTAGAATTAGAATAGGATCGGCCCTTAACGTCGCAATATTATTATCTAATTATAGTCCTTACTGCCAATATTTTTGAAATTTTAAAGAGGAAAATAAGATACTTTGTGGCATTTGCTTTTTTTTCTTGACTAAATTGAAGGTTATTAAATTCAGCTTTGCTTAATGATATAGTTTTTTTTTTCTCATAAATGGAATTCTTTCCTTTTGCAAATTATTTATATCTAGTTCAACCCCTGAAACTTCACGGCCCTAGAACATGAATTTATTATTTAATTTTTAAATTATTTTACTAGGAGAAAAACAAATTTGTAAACTCAATAATAGTTTTAATAAAATAACCTGTGGTACAGGGCTATAGTAATAGCTTCTGGTTCAAAGGCCAAGAGTTCGCATCCCGTCCCAGGCGAGAAATTTATTTCAATTGAATTGGATAACTAAAAAAAATTCTATCAATCTCTAATCTCTAAGTTCTAAGCTGAAAACAGCTTCATCTGGATCGTTAACACCTGATGCTAAAAAGTAAAATGTTAACGTCGCTGTTAAAATTTGTTTTAGAGAATAGTATTTTTTTACCGCTGATCTTATTACTTTACTTTTTAACACCCAATTAATAAAGTTAAATTTTAACGCCTGTTTTTAGAGAATAGACCTACCTGACTATAGATTAAAAAAATGTCGACAAAATTTAAATAAATTTTTTATTCTATGCTGGCAGCCTATACCGTTCTGCTCCTCTTATAATAATTATAAATAATAAATACGCCTTTTCTAAAGATACAATCAACTTTTGGGCGGTGCTAACAATAATAAAAAAAAAATTATTATATCTATACAAACACTCGAGCCTAGAGTGTAAGTAATTAGGGGAAAAACAATTTAGCAATTTCCATGATCGTAAAACGGAGAATGGAGTAATTAACCTTGTCAGTAAAGTGTTAGATGCTTTTGATCAAAACATCTGAAGGTCTCGCTCGGGTTCAAATCTCTCTTTCAGCACGAACCATTTCACGCGCAGTAATTACCTATTTAGACGTTCGTTAAATAAAATTTTCTCTGAAAAAAAAAACAAACCGCAATTGATATTAGTGTTATTAAATAAATATTTATATATAATTTATTCTAACATGAAATATAATTTAGTATATATTTATTTATTAATAAAACTTGATGAGTATATTTAAAAGATTTTTTGATAAATAAAAAAATAAATTTTTTTAAACGTTTTTTACTTTTTAAATATATAGATGTTTTTGATGGTTCAATAATAATAAAATGTTATCTAACTAGCCGCACCGCCCGCCTTCAGACCTCATGTACTGCCTGCCTTTAAGCTAGTTGCTACGTTTTTAAACGATGTAGGCTACATTGAGTGTCAACAATTAAAACCCAACGAGAGGCCCTAGCTAGAGCCTTAAGAATATGGTATAGTATATGGGTTTATGGTGAAATAATTTTAAATTTGAAAAGCTAAAATCATCTGTACCAGATTTTACGTTTTACCTTTTCGATCATTAAAATTATTTCACTATACACCATATACTTAAGGCTCAAACTATCAGGTGGGGAGTTAACTGGTGGCGCTTACTGTACGGGGAGGAGGTTTCAAGAAAAGTCAGTGAGTTAGGCGATCTAACACCATTGTTTTCACCCATCCCAACTTAGAGGTATTAAGGGTGTTCGATTATGGAAAAAAATAATCGATTATCGATTATGAAAAAAAAAATAATCTAATTTTTTTCCCCTGTGGAAAATTAGGAAAATTTTTTTTTTTTCCTTCCCGGGAAAATCATTTTACCTTTTTTTCGGGAGCCGAAATTTTTTCCGTCCTGAGAAAAATTTTTTCCCCTCTCCCGTTAAAATCATTTGCTCATTTGCTTTTACTTTCTCTTACCTATGTATATATGTAATATATATGTAGAGAGAAAGTATTGGATTCATGTCAAAAATTCGATGTCGAGATTTTGATGGATCTTCACGTTTTGAGGTCCCCTGAATCCAAAAAACTGGTTTTCGCGACATGGTCTGTCTGTGGGTGGGTGGGTGGGTGGGTGGGTGTGTGTTCAATTTTAAGGATGAAGGAATTGAGCTACGAGGTTGAAATTTTATATTTAAGTTAAACACCTCCCGGGACCGGAAAAATAAGCTTTTAATCAAAATCGGCCAAAGAGTACTAGTACTTTACTGATGTACTTTTTCAGTTTTTTTCGATTTTCTCAAAAATTTGCTCCAACGATTTTTTTTTAAATTCAAAAATCAATTATTTTTTAGATGTTCTTTAAAATGTATATTCTCATTTTGCGATTGAAATCTTCTGAAGACCACTTTACTCTTGTATTTCATAGGGAAGATAGGAGAAATGGTTGCCATGGTAACAAAATATAAATATTTTCCCATACTTATAAATTTTACATCTGAATTCAAATGTTCCATACTGTCGGGAACTAAATATATGTCGACACGAAAAATCTGGTGTGACAAGCACAGTACACAACTTTCGATTACCGAAGGTAAGAGAAAGTTGTGTGCTGTGCGCCAGTCACACCAGATTTTTTTTTAATGTACGAGTCTCATCAGATCTTTTGAAACGCATTTTTCCAAAAATAATCGAAATAATCGATTAGCCTAAGATCTTTTTCGGCATCTGAGGTCATTTAGACCCCTTCCATAATTATTTCAAATGATTGGTATCCAATTAAATTGAAATACATTTTTTGCCTGGGGCGGGATATGAACCCTACGCCTTTGGCTACAGAAGCCACCATAGGTTAGGTGCTCTAAATAGGACCTATTTCGGCCCTATATCTATGAGAATGGACCACATATGAGGTTGAATATTAGATTCGCTAAATTAACAATAAAATTTATATCCGATTATTATAAGGAAATTATTGAGCCTCCGGTTTTCATCTGTGGGACAAAATATTTTCAATAAATTAAAACCTTTTTATTATTTTAGAATTTATTTGGCGACACAAATTTAAAAATGACACTTTTAGAATTTCCATTTTTGTTATTAGTTATTTGTGATATCTTTAAAAACATCCCGCCTTTGGAATCCTTTTTCTATCTAAATAAAAAAAATAATAATAAAAAGGTTTCACAGGTGAGGTTTCTGTCCTAATTCAGAAGCTAACAAACTCAAGTACCCTTCTCCCTCCTTTAAATGGGCACCCTTTTCTTTTGTTTGTTAAACGAATTGTTAATTTCGTTCAATTCCCCTTGAGGTGGGTCTTAAGTGGCTAATAGCAAATAATCGCCGTCTTGGGTCGGATTATTTCCCTTATTGTCCAGCATAATTGGCTTTGAACAGATTTGAAATTAATATTAAGAAGAGAAGAGCCGACTTTGTGGGTGGCCCCGAAAACAAAATTAAAAAGGTGCCCAAAACATTCTGACGCGTTCAAGAGTGAAAACCAATTTGAAATGAGCCGGCATTAGATACCATTCTTTGGATTCAAAACAGTTGAAAAATTGATTTTTTTTTTTCTTTGAAGAAAATAAATCCCTGTTTACAACTTTTTTTGGAAAACAAAAAAATGAATTTTAACTTAAAGCCCCGAAAGTAACTATGTTAGACCATAGACAGAAAACTATGAGATAAAACATTCACTAAAAAACATGTTCTAAGAATGTATCGAAACTTTTATATACCTGAAGCAAATAAGTTATTTTTTTAAATTTTTGTTTGCTCTTTAAACGTCAGTGTCAGGGGGCAAGGGTGGGCAAATACCTCTCTCCACTTCTGTCCCCCACTGAGAATAAGCTGACGCATTCACTGCGTGAAAAAATTAAAAAATCAAAAAACTTTAGAAAAAAAGTATTTTTATAAAAATTATTCTATTCCGAATTTTTCCCTAATTTTGAACAACTTTTGTTAGGGAAAAAAATTTTATTTCTTTAACGTTTTAAGCAAAATGTCTAAGGATAAAATTTTTTGAACTCATAAAACTAAAATTGTGAAGAGATGATGAAATTTTGCAAATAAAATATAATTAAGGCGAAGTCGAAAAAAAAATCTCAAGACGTACGCAGCCAAATCTATTTCTTTTATTATGCCGTTCTAAAATGACGTTTTGGCCACTCTTTCCATTCTCTCGTTGTCTTTAAGCGTACAGAGAGAGAATGTGTGTCCCTGAAATCGTATTTTTTATAAAGCCTATAAATTTTTTATTATAATAAAATTATTATATATTTTTCTTATGTGACTAATCACCTGGGAATATTGAATAAAAAAATTACGTTAGTAGAGTTTGATTTATACAAAAATTTTGAATTCTGAAACCGACGCATATAAGTTTTTTTAAATTATACTGGCTTATATTCTTTATTCCTAGCCTATAGACTGACTTTTCACTTTGAACCGAAAACACCAATCTTAAATAGAATTTGAAAACTTTTTTTTATTTTTCCTTTTGTGACTACCGCGGCTATTAGGGTTTTTATTTTTGCTGGCTGTTTGAAAATTTTCAAATTTCCCTCCCTGACTTAAATTTTAAATTTCCCGCTCCCTCTCCACTTCCTGTAACTCTAGCCAATCAGTGCCCTGACCGGTAGAGACGGAAGCTAGTCGCTAGCGCTTTTAATAATCGAAATAATCGATTAATCGATCATTTTTTTTTAAAGCAAATTATCCGCCGTTCCAAATACTATATGTGTACTTACTGTAATTGGAAATTGTGGATTTCTATAGAAGATATAGGCTACACACATACCTTTTTCTATTTCATTTATATATTTATATTGTGATATATATAGAAGAAAGATTGATTCGATGGCTCAATTTGAAAACGTATTAAATAAACACGAATTTCTAAATTCTTCTTCTTCTTTCTTCGCCTTAATCCCGCGGTGCGGGGTGGCGGTTTCTGAGTTTTTGTGACCGGGAAGGAAGAGAACAGGCCGGCCGGCCGCGGCCCGTCGCACGGTCTGACGCGTTTTAAAAATATAAGGAAAGAGACTGAAATGCAAAGAACAGAAGTACTGCTAGTCCAGGCTAGGGTAACTCGTGGCGACCATTCACGTACTCACAAGATGTGCCCTTGAGCAATGGGCCCTTGAGCAAGATTAAATAAACACGAATTTCTAAATAAAAATATTTTTAATAATCAAGCTCACTTACTCAAGATTTTTATGAAGATTTTTTTAAATTTCAAATTTTTTTCTTTCTAATAATAATTTGAAGAAGATTTTTTCTAATTTATAGCCAAATAGTGATCTGATGGAATATTGCAATTAATCAATTTTTGACATAAATCTAAAGTAGATTTACATCCAACCAGCCATGAATAAATTAACAATAACATGTACACCATGTTTTGTTTATTCTTATTTATATTTTGATAGTCGAATATTTAAAGGAGATCGGGTGAGGGTGCAAACGTTCCTCGGTCTTCAATTCTCCTCTCATATTTTATAAGACTACCTTTTTGGCTCCGGATTCTCATTTATTTGGCAACCTTATCAAAAATGGTGAGTTTGTATTTTTATTTCTTCAGGGCTCGTTGTGGTTTAGGTCTTTTTCATGGATGCAAACAACCAATTTGATGTATTTATAAAACAAACAAATTTTCAATTTATCTATTTATATATAGAAAAAGAGCAGATATCCTGCTTTGAGAGGACTTGTCAGAAATTAACCTCTATCTAAATACATTTTCCTACCAGCTTAATAATATAATATTTATTTTTAAAGGAATATCCTTGTTTATTTTATAGAATATTTCGACGTTTACTTCCGAACTCTTCTTCAAAATCGTTCCAATTTTTATACTTATTCTTAGAATTCAGTAACTTTATTCATAGTTTCTTGAAATGATCGAGTTTAATGTCCATATAATTATTAAGTTATAATAGGAGAATTAAATTCACAAGGTTTTCTGTTTCAATAATATATTAATTTGATATTAACACTTATACGTATTTCGACACCATTTGTGTCATCTTCATAAGCGAAGATGACACATATGGTGTCGAAATACGTATAAGTGTTAATATCAAATTAATATATTATTGAAACAGAAAACCTTGTGAATTTAATTCTCCTATTAAAGCATAATGTTTCAACTAGAGCCAACGGTTACCAGTTTAAAATTAAATAATTATTAAGATTCATTTAATTATAGTTCTTTATTTGTCAAAGATGGAGGCGGATTTTGGCGAAAATTTACACTTTTTCCATAGGCACTATGGATATTTAAATAAAACAAGTCGTTTCTCTATTTAAATAGGTAATATTGTCTCTCGATTGAAAGTTATTATCATTCCTTCTAGATAATCGCTCTTTAGATTGATTTAAATATTTAATGAAATCGCACTAACTATTCAGCATAAAATCAAGAAAGAAATAAAATCTCATTTTATTTTTTTCTTTAGAAATTATTCGTTTTCTTAATTAGCCGCTATTTAAATATTTAATTGTGGGATTGTTTCTTAATATTCTAATTATCCCAAACATAATATAATAGTTTTTTGTGTACCTAATTTATTTTTTTCCTATATGGTTAGGGGCGTAAATTCTGTTTCTGAAAGAAATTTAACAAAACTCCTATTAGGATCTCCTAGAGTTGATTCATCGGTCCCCTTATTAGGCCCTATTTGTAATTGTAGCGTATAAATTATAATCTTTGTTTTATTCCAAATAGTTCTTTTTATTCACTTCAATATATGAAACGGTTAAGCCGAAATTTCAAACCTTCGATCACTGAAATTAAGAGGAAAGCAGCCAGGTAGGAAGCCTCTATTGTTAAATCAAACTCCTTTATTAAAAAACGTTTCGACCAATTTTATTGCGCCATCTTAAGTTGAATAAGAGTTTAAAGAATAACACAACTCTATTCTTTAAACTCTTATACAACTGAAGATGGCACAATAAAAATGACCGAAACGTTTTTTAATAAAGGAGTTTGATCTAGCAATAGAGACCTGGCTGCTTTCCTCTTCATTTCAATGATTGTCTTCTACACAAGGACGGATCCAGAGGTGGTTCTCAGGGGGGGGGGGGTAATCTCAAAAATTTTTCTGCGAAAAATTTTTTTTTTCGCTGAACCAAAGTTATTTTTTCCCCGTCCGTAAAAATATTTTACCTTTTTACTTTCTCTTACCTAGGTATATATGTAATAAATATATAGAGAGAAAGTATTGGATTCATGTCAAAAATTCGATGTCGAGATTTTGATGGATCTTCACGTTTTGAGGTCCCCTGAATCCAAAAAAGTGGTTTTCGCGACATGGTCTGTCTGTCTGTCTGTGTGTGTGTGTGTCTGTGTGTGTTCAATTTTAAGCATGAAGGAATTGAGCTACGAGGTTGAAATTTTATATTTAAGTTAAACACCCCGCTGGACCGGAAAAATAAGCTCTTAATCAAAATCGGCCAAAGATTACTAGTACATTACTGATGTACTTTTTCAGTTTTTTTCGATTTTCTCAAAATTCGCTCTAACGATTTTGATTAAAATTCAAAAATCAATTATTTTTTAGATGCTCTTTCAAATGTATATTCTCGTTTTGCCCACTAAAATTGTTTGAAGCACACTTTACTCTTGTGCTTCATAGGAAAGATAGGAGAAATGGTTGCCATGGTAACAAAATATAAATATTTTCCCATACTTATAAATTTTACATCTGAATTCAAATATTCCTTACTGCCGGGAACTAAATACATGTCGACACAAAAAATCTGGTGTGACAAGCACAATACACAACTTTCGATTATCGAAGGTAAGAGAAAGTTGTGTGCTGTGCGCCAGTCACACCCGATTTTTTTAGGAACATTCCCTCTTTAGCGGAACCGAAATTTTTTTCCCGTCCGTTTAAATTTGATTTGTATTTAATACAAATCAAATTTTTAAATATTAGTTTTTAAAATTTTACATTAAAAATAAATTAAAAAAAAAAAAAAGTATTTTTTTCAAATCTCGGGAGGGGGGGTAATTACCCCCTTTACTTCCAATTGTATCCGCCCTTGCTTCTACACCGCCATTTTCTTCATTTATTTCAATCCTTCATCAGTTGGAAGATAGCAGCATAATATAAAATACATTTTTCATAATAAATATTTCTCCACTAAGATTTAAATTGATACCACTCACACGTACCTCATCAGAGGGGATTAGAATGTTAACTTGACCTTCCCTGACATCTTTTATTGAGACGTGAAAAATTACTTGTTGAAAATTTATAATTTTCGTTTTCTTTGACTAGAATTGCAATATTTTAATTATTTATTCATAGAAGAAATTAAAAACACTTGATGACAAGTTTCAATGATTTATTAAATATTAATTTTTTAACCTATGTATTTCGTTACTCTTCAGAAGTTAGAATCACTTCTAATGTGTCGAAATATGTACAAGATTAAATGTTAAAAAGCTAATTTCTAATAAATCATTGAAACGTATGATTATAAATTTCACGTACATAGATTAAGTTCAAAAAGAGCCTACGATTGATAGTTTAAATCTATTAATTTAATTACCGAAATGTTTTTTTTTTTTTAAACCATTTCCATTTTACTAATACTATATTGTTAACCATTATTATTCACGAAATTCATCTAATTGTGAATGTAGCAAACGTAATTGTTGCTTTTATCTAAAAAAAAAATCTTTTTTTTCTTCCCCTATTATTTTCGCCTCTTTTTCAACGCACTTATAATAAATTACTATAATTAATATTATTTTTTTTTTTAAATTGTATATATTTGAAACTTAATGAATCTAATCATTAGTTAAAGAAAATCATTAACATAAAAACGATTAATTAATAATTTTTTATGATATTTATACTTATATATATATATATATATGTATATGTATGTACTGTATATAATATCAATTTGATTTTTTTAAGACCTAACAAAATAAGTTGTATGATAATTTCCCATGGAGGTTTTTAGCTAACCTGTAATTAGCTTACAATTAACTGCTTATTACGGTAATGTATAGTCCGTTTGATAATTAGTCAGTTATTTACAAATGATAAATATGGCCGTCATTGTAATAACAGAGGCCGCTATGGCCGGCAGCCATGTTGGCCTCTAATGGTTTTATAATAAGCGGTGCTCGAACCAGGGACCCCGGCAAAACGAATCGGAGCCTCTGGGCCCTAAAATGGCTGCATCACTGACGTTTCAATTAGAAGGAAAGATATGACAGTCGAAGAGCCGCGCAAATATTTATACAAAGATGTGTGCAATAAATTGCCGAAGGGAGTTTGTCTCTTGCTGCAATTCTTTTTAAATTGCCCTCCCTTTCTTTTTTTTTCCTTTTCTTTGTCGCTTACGGCGGGAATTTTACATGCTCTTTATTTTCTTCTTGCTTCTAGCTATGATCTAAATAAATCTTTCTATTTTACTTGGATCTTAATCGAAATCTTTTATAATCTCAAAAGAATGGGAATTTTTAACCTAAACCTACTCTTAGCATATTTTATTATTATTTTCTTTTATGGGACCGCGGTCTCAATTTCTAGAGAGAAAAAGAAAGATACTAGGTGTTTGAGAAAAATATTTACTTATGAGATTTTATATCGAAGTATAGCGAAGAGAGGGGGTTGGAGAAATCTCCCCTCCCCTCAACTCGGTTCGAGTTGGTAAAAAATCATAGTCCAGTTGTCTATATTTTTCCCTAAAATAAAAAAAAAAAGTTGAATGATTTAATTGACAAATTTTGTGACATGACAAAATTGGAAAACATTTTTTTTTTTTTTTTTTTTCCAAAAATTTCAAAATTTTATTGATAGTTTTAACACCTTCTCCTTCCAATACCCTATGATTTTATAACACTGATATAAAAATATAAATGATTGTTTATTTGTATGTATTAATACCATGGGAAAAATTCATCTTTGCGATTTTCTTTTCTTAATGTTTCCTAGAAAGTAGTCAGCCCAAGTGACTCACCACTACAGTGGATCTTTTAATGATCTATAGTTAGAATAGTCTTTGAATATCAAATATATATGTTTAGAAAATAAGAAACATTGAACATTTTGATTATTTTCATCATCTTATTTGAAATAAATCAAAACAAACCAAAAATATACCCAAATTATTCCGACATCTGTAATATTTGAAGTTTTATAGCTCATTGTATTACTTCTAGCAGAAAAAGAAAAAAACAAAAAAAAAGAGAGAGCAGCTAATTGTAATTTCATTTATTTCCCCGTTTCAGTCCTGTTTAGGACCATCTTCAGAGCTATTAAAACAGAACAATGTACAATGGACTTACGTAAATTAATACAAATTTATAAGTAAGGTCATTGCAAATTGTTTTGTGTTAATAGCTTTGAAGGTGGTCCTAAACTGGACTGAAACGGGGAAATAAATGAAATTACAATTAGCTGCTCTCTCTTTTTTCTATTATAATAATAATAATATCTGTATCCATTAAATTTATAAAAAAAAGATTCATTCAGAGGCTCTGATTTTTTTTTAAATTTAATATTATTCTAAATAAAATATTTCAAAATTTATCTACGAGTATAAATATTGTACAAAATTAATCAATTAATTAAAAAAATATCTAATTCTTGATGAGCCGCAGTGACACAGTCAAATACTAGATGTTCAGTATAAGTGAAATTAAAAATTCTTTTAACTTTTGCCCAATCTTAAGCACAAACATATCTCGCAAACTTGCTATCTTAAACGATATATTGACTGGCTAATGAACAGTCTATTTGAGCATTGATTGAAAAAATTCTATCCTTTCCAAACAAGGCTCTACCTAGTTAAAAATTCTTTAATTAATTTTTAGTAAAATATTAAAAATTAATTAAAGAATTTTTAATTTCACCAAATTTTTTCACCAATTTTTAATTTCACCAAATTAAAAATTCTTTAATTAATTTTTAATATTTTACTAAAAATTAATTAAACAATTTTTAATTTCACCTACTGGACATCTAGTATTTTACGGTGTCACTGCGGCTCATCAAGAATGAAATATTGAAGTTTTCCGTCTCAGAAGCACAAAAAATATTAAAAAAATATCTTTTGGCCAAATACCTAGGCCTATTTGTAAGTAAATTTTAAGAAAAAAAAATTCCCTTCTCCCAAGAAAAAGTTCAAATGACGCCACTGGATTCATTTAATAATAATTAAAATTCTTTCGGATTTTATCTATAATAGGATTCAAAAATACTAAAATGACTGAATTTATTTGATATCGAAAGACTATTTGCCCACTTCATAGTCAGGTTGGGTCCTACTTTAGTGGAGAATCATTTGTGGCTGCCTACCTTCTAGGAAACTTTCAGATTCGAAAATACGCACGGTCCGATGTTTATGGCATATAACCTCATAACACGCCGATCTAGAGCCTTACTGTTTTAATAAATAGCCTCTTGAAAGAAACTAATCTTTTATTTAAAAAAAAAATAATAATAATCTTCCTCAATTTTTCAATGTTCTAATAAATAAATTTTGATTTTATTAATTTCGGGATATTTAATACAAAAAAAAATTTCTAATAAAAAGATGGCGATAAATTGCATAAATTTATTTACATGTACATGTTTTGAAATATCCACAAGATGATAAATAGACACAAAAATCTTTTCTAATAATTTAAAAATGAAATTTTTTTCTCTGATTGATTGGTGAAATCATAAAAACTTCATTGATTTATTTTATCATATTTCGAGAAAGTTCAGACTCATTTTTTTTTTTAACCTAATGATCGATGTCGATCAGTTTGAAACAAACCGGAAACGAATCTATTTCTTATGACTAGGTTAGTTTTTTTTTCTCTCTGTCTGACCTATCTGTCTGTCCGTAACAAGTGGAAGGGTTAAAAAATCTTTAATGTTTATTATTTATTAGTTTTTCAAACGGAAAGCTTCAACGACTGTAATTAAAGTGAAATTAACAAACTATTTGTTTTTAATCAAACCGACAATTTGAAGTTAAAAAAAAAATCTATATTTTTTCACTAGGAAATTCTTATTTTATAATTAAATCTCTACTTTTTTTTTATAAATTATTCAAATAAACAATAATTATACTTAAAATCAACATCAAATCAAAGAAACCGATTTTTTGTGATATCTTCAGGTTTAATTTATCTTCTAAAAAAAATTAAGTATTTTTAACTTAATTAGAATTACGTGTTAACTCCTCGTTTTAAACAAACAAAGAGTTGAGTTTAATTAGGAAAAAGAAGAAATAGATAATAATTTTTTTTTTTAAATAGCAACTATATTTACAACTATTAATTTTGTAAACAAAATGGTTTCGATGTTACGTTTTTGTTCTACAATAATTACAATGCATCAAGATAAGAGAGAGGATGTTTTATATTTCAAGAGGTTCGCTTCAGCCTTTGTTTTCGAAATATGCTAATGTTAGGTAGTTTATAAATAAAAGTCGCCAAGAATACATAACTATTCATAAAATATATAAATTTTAGCATATAAAATAAAGGATAATAAATCATAATTTTTTAATGGTTTTCACTTTATTATTTAAATTATTTAATTAAAGGGAACGTGAATAGAAAATTTAATAAAAAAATCAGGCTTTTTGGGAGGAGTAAAAATTATTTAATTAAGAGGAATAGGCAACCTATGACCTGTAGGAAAATTTCATGTGACCGTCAATGAAGAGTTTTTGTTGAAAAACAAGCCCCCTAAAATTCTTGACTGGTCTTCATCTAGGAGTAAGATAATATGCTCTTCGTTTCCAAAACAAACCGAAAAAAACGCCTTGTATTTACTTTTGTTGCATTTGCCGTAACTTAACGCCATGGCGATTCACGTTACTCTAGGGCATTCGGCATGTCTGCTACGAATTGTCTTGTCTTGTTTGGTCCTGAGTGTGGCCTGCTCATTTAAAGTATATAGTATAATTTCTGTCTGCTTCAGAAAAAGATTCTGATGGTGTCTGCCTCTGTGCACATTTCGCCTAATCAATCTATGATAATCAACATTACAACACACTATAAATAAAAATATTTATTTCTTGAAATGGATAGCTGATGATATTAGAACAGAAGCTAGGACGGAGTTTTCCCAGGAACAGCAGCTAGGTATAATACAGTAAAACTTTATATTTTGTTTCCGACGTTTCAAGAGCTAGACGCCCCCATTCTCATGGTCTATAGAAACAAGTTTTAATTAATTACTGAAATAAAACTTGTTACCAACCTAAGGATGAGTGCGACTAGCTCTCGAAATGTCTGCAACAAAATATAATTTTTTATTATACCTAGCTGCTGTTCCTGGAAAAGCTCCTTCCATCCAAGCTTCTAAAAATATTTATTTTTGATTTTTGAGTAAACTGTGACTTATTTGAATAAGATATAACGTTTCTGTCAATTATTTTGTGGGCTTTTTCAGGTACAACCATAAAGCCAGAATAAGTGGCCGAAATGTTGTATCTTATACAAATAAGCCACAGTTTATTTGAAAACAAATAACAACAGACGAAGTTACTTATCGCGTTGCGAAGGCCTACATATTACCTATCAAAATATGCAAAGTTGATTCGTAAAAGTACAGAATGATCATTTGGCGGCTTTTCACACATTCGTTTCAAAGAAATAATAACGATACCGGTTGTGTTATAACTATGAAAGATTTAACACATTTTACCCGTATCATTTCCAACTTAATCATACAATGAAGCTAAGTCTTAAAAAGGAATTCTCCCCTAAATAAATTGTATTATATTTTGGCATCAGGACGGCTGGCCATATCACTGTTAACT